>PVHY01000796.1:0-193915 GCA_004024945.1 Uropsilus gracilis | reverse complement strand
GCAGTTATACAATCATATATTGTAAAATATGCAAAAATAAAAATTTTTAAAAATTAAAAAAAAAACACACTAAGGGGGTAAGTAATATGTTTCAAAAGTAAGCCCTATGGTCATAGAATTTAAATGAGAAGACAGTGGAAAATAGAAATACAAGAGGAAAATGGTAAATGGAGTGAAAATTAATGACACTAATTAAAAAAAGGTTATTGTAGTCTGCCTATGTACTCATTTTGTTTTTACACAAAGTTGGCTCAGCTGAGTTACTAGTGAGAAAAAAGAAACATAATTAGTTCTTCAAGTCAGATTGTTTACATGACAAAAATCTTCTGGTCAACAGAGGCAAAGCTAGCTCTGTGACCCAAGAAAAGCTCTGGTTTTTACTCTTCAGAATGAGAAGCTCAGAAGTCAAAGCTGATAATACCCTTTTCTAAAGAATCGTGTAGTGGACTCACTCCTCCAGGTAGACAGTGGAGGTTGGGTGTGGGCTTTGCTGTGATACTACTTGTTTCTGTGTGAATAAGTCATAAAATAGGGCCTTTCAGGAATTAGTGTTTTTTTAAATCATACTTATTGAGGTTGATCTATGAAAATGCATATGTCTTAGGGGTATAGAATCACACCTCTACAAATGTTATTTTTCTTTTAAAAACTTCCAGATGTGGTATAAGTACAAAGGAATATGACTCAGCTAGAGAAAAATAGATGAACTCTTGCCATTTGTGATAACATGGATGGAATTAGAGGGGACAATACTAAATGAAAAAAGAGGTTTTGCAATGCAGCAGTTAGAAGGAGAAAGACAAATGCTGATAATTTAATTCATATGTGAACTGCAGAGAAATAAAATAAAGGAATAGACAGAATAAAAGCAAAACAAATGTTAAAAATTGGACTGCAGATGAGTCTACCAAAAGAGGATGAGGAGAGCAATAGGAGACTTTGGAGGAACACTATAGGAGGAAAATTAGTGGGGTGAGGTGGGAACATACCTCTAAAGAGGTGTGAACTTACTTATACCTTTAAATCTTATTCAATATTATAAATTGTAACCTCGGTAAAAAAGAATACTATTTTTAAAAATTCACAGATTGGGGGACCAGAGATAGTAGACAAAACCATGGTGGTTGTATGCCTAAAGGATAGGTTGTATGTCTAAAGAATAGGAAAACTAGCAATCTACACAAAAAACACCAAAATACCAATTCAAAAGGACTTCTGTACTCAAATGTTTATTGCAGTGCTATTTACAATACCCAGGATTTGGAAACAACCCAAATGTGCCAAAATTGATGAATGGATGAACAAATTGCAGTATATTTACACAATGGAATATTATTCAGCAATGAAAAAAGATGAACTTGATGTGTTTGTAATAACATCAATGGAGCTAGAATGAATTACACTAGCAGAAATAGGTAGAAAGAAAAAGACAAAAACTGAACGGTTTCATTTTATAGGTAGGATATAGGAAAACAAACAATAGGTCAAGAAAAAGTCAAAACTAACAAGATGAAAATAGACCTAATGCACACAGCTTGGCAGAGGGAAGAAGGGAGGGAAGGAGAAACCAGGGAAGCACAGAAGATCAAGATGATGGTTCATGGATACAGTGGTGGGAGAACCCTGGGGAATACAACAATGTAAAACACGCGCACACACACATATACACATATATGTAAGCAGCAAAAATAAATTTAAAAATAAAAAACAAAAATAAATAAAGGATAAAAAAGTGTAATTATCTGTCTTGTGATCTGTTGAATTGCAGAGTCTCTTCTTTTTCTTTCTTTTAACTTCAGGCAGGCTTACATAAGTACGTGTGCCCCATCTGCATGTGCACTGCTGTGGCACTGAGGTGCATGCTCCTGGGTGTGCTTTATGAAACAGTATGAGGAGCTGTGTGAGGCTGTAGTATCTTTCATTACACACACACATGAACTTGCCTAGTATTTCACAGTGTTTTTTTTTTTAATAGTGGGGATTCTTAAATATCACCTCCTAGTTTTCACTATTAGACAGAAAATAGTTACTTAAATTAAAAGCTCTAAAAAAGGTGAGTGGGTGAGTATACACTGAGAACGGTGACAGATATCAAGATAGTGATGTGTTTTTATCATCAAAGAAAGAAAGTAATTTTGTATTATGGTACATTAACTGGAGATGTCAGAAGGTGAAAAAAAGGCAGAGCCAAAACCTGCAGGAGTGAAGGACTTGGAGAAAACAGTGTATTTGCTTTAGCTTACAAAACATGTAAATTTAACTTTAAGGGAAAAATATTAAAAATCTTGAGAAGGCTGGTTAAATTTTCATTTAAAAAATCTTTATTATTTATTGCCAAGTATTAAATCAATGTAAAATGAAAATGTGGTTGTTTCTCTATTAAAATGATAAATTAGTCCTGAGTTATTCACTCTGGTCTTAATAAGAGGATGTAAAAGTTATTCTTTATCTTCTGTATAATTTGTCCAGAAAACAGAGATTTGGCTTCTCACCAGAATAAATTTTAGGCTTTGAGCTGACTTTGTATGTCCTTGATTAAAAAATGAAAAGAAAATAACAGAGTGCTGAAAAAGCTAAAGTTTCTAGTGTTACTTTTGGCCATATTTATTTTAACTATTGACTTATCATTGTAATAAATGAATAGTAGAGCAAAGTCATCCCTCATTGTTTGCCAGGTGCCAAGCTCTTGTTGAATAAAGAATCTGTTCTACTTTGAGTGCTGATGTTGTCTTTTCAAGATAAGACCCAAAATCCAGGGGGAAAATAATTGCTAAATTATTTTTAAGCATCAAATCATCTCTGGTACTTTCTATATGGCAAAAGTTGGAGCATCTGCTCCTCCATGACACCTGTGCCCTGCCCTCTCACATGGGGCAGATGCCAACCATGATGAAGCTGGCCAGGCTCTGTTCTTCCCAGTGCTCTGAATTTTCTGTTGTAAGAGCTCTTCTGATGATGGGAAGAGTGATTAAATCATGAGAAAACAAAATGAAACAAACCCCATAGCTTGGTGGTTTTGTGTTTTTGCACAAAACACTAACATGTTTCTAGTGGTATTAATTACTGGCTGTAACACAATAATATATACTTGGTCTCTTTCCCTGGTTCTTGACACAGTTGGTAAAATATTATATTTTCTGATAAAATATTATATTTTCTTGACACAGTTGGTAAAATATTATATTATATCATCTAAGCAATCCCTTTTTCTTCTTGATGGACCTTTAACCTTCACTTCCGCAGATCACCTTATGGCAAAGTTAAATGATCCGCTTATTAAGCTAAGAGGCAGCTTCTCATTGCTCTGAGTTGCAGAATATTTTTTCTGAGTCTCTTTACTCTGCATAGCAAAATATTAATTTGCATAGGTTTATTAGAAATCTAGCCTTTAAAAAAAAAGATACAATCACACAGATTGATTGCTAAATTTGCTTATATTTGGAGTGTCAAAAATGACTTAAGTCGGGCATGGTAGCCCGTGCCTGTGTCCAAGCGCTGGGAGGCAAGAGGCTTGGGATTGCTTGGGTTCATGGGTTCAAGTCTACCCCTGGAAAATAGTGAGCCCTAGCAGCCAGGCACCATGGTGGGCATCTGTAATCCCAGATACCTGGGAGGCTGAGGCTGGGGATTGCTTGAGTCCGCGGCACCCGGGGCAGCTTGAGTCTGCGGTGCCCGGGCAGCATAGCAAGATCTAGTCTCAAAAAAAAAAAAAAAAAAAAAAAAAAAAAAAAAAAAAAAAAAAAAAAAAAAAAAAGACTTAAATTGCATTTCACCAGTGTTACAAGCTCACTACTGGGCAGCAAAGGTTGAGCTTCATATGTGGAACTAAGGTGTATAAAACCATCCTGGGAAATTGATATAGATCTAACCTATGACTCACAGGGTTTCAAGTTTACAGTAATAAAGAAAAAAGAAGATCACTTGCTAGCACTCTCAGCATTTTAGCGCTAGGGGTGGCTGGAGAAAGACAATTCACACACAGTTGTAGGCATTATGGGTGGAGCTAACTTTCTTTTTTTACATTTAAATAATATGTATATATATATATTTATGATGTGATATGAAATATATATATATATTTCACATCACATCATTGTGATCTATGGGAGTCACCCACCCTGGCAGCTCCCACTGGTGCCCCCTCCCCATTGTGTACTTTCATTTGGTTGTACATATATTAGTGAAACCATTTGGTTTCTGTCTTTTTCCTTCTGACTTGTTTCTGCCAATATGATTACTTCTAGGTACATCCATGTTATCAAAAAATCATCAAATTTGTCATTTTTAATTGATGCATAATATTCCATTGTGTATATATACCACATCTTTTTCATCCAGTCATCTGTTTGGGGGTATCTGGGTTGTTTCCATGTTCTTGCAATTATAAATAGTGCTACAAT
This sequence comes from Uropsilus gracilis, assembly GCA_004024945.1. Classification (NCBI taxonomy): domain Eukaryota; kingdom Metazoa; phylum Chordata; class Mammalia; order Eulipotyphla; family Talpidae; genus Uropsilus; species Uropsilus gracilis. The sequence continues at coordinate 189,515 of PVHY01000796.1, read as the reverse complement.
AAACATCCAAGCACAGGTGTCCCTTTGTACCCACACTGAGGTCTCCTTTGGGTAGATTCCCAGAAGAGCGATTGCTGAGCCAAATGGTAGTTCCATTTTCATTAGTTTGAGGGTCCTCCACACTGCTTTCCATAGTGTCTGGACCAGTTTACATTCCAACCTTCAGTTTTTCCAAAGATCCCCTCCCAATATTAGTCATTTTGATCACTCTCATATGTCGATTTATTCCAAGGTTAGAGAAACAGAATTAAGTCAACTCCAGTTTACATTCCTACTCGAGTTGAAGTTTACATTCCCACTTGAGTTGAAGCAAAGAACACAACAGGACACAAGTCATTTTTATGATCAAGAATCACCTTAGGAGGTTGATTATGACCACAGAAGGGGCTATTAAGAAAAAAATATCCAAAATTCAGAAGAACGGGTACAAGAGATTAAGATGGTTCACAGGTGATGGGAGATAGATGTAAATATTTGTGTGTATGTGTAATAAATTTAAAGTAAATAAATATTTTTAAAAAGATGCAACAAGTGGGCCAATCACTGGGGAAAAATAATCAGAAGAAATGAAAAAAGGTAACTGGGTGATTTCTTTTTCATGCAGGGAGCTGTCTTACAAGGCCACAAAGTCTTGAGAATGTAAATCTGTTTAATTTATAATCTACCTTTGATAAGGTTCCAAGCATTTTACAACTATGTAAACAAAGATGCTAATTTGTAGAAAACTTATAAACTACAAGTACTTTTTATTACGAGACTGGGTAACCCAAAAGATCATGGTTCTATTGCCGCTTAGGAAATATGTATCTAAGTTAGCGACTTAATTGTACTTTCTTTTCCTTTGCAGTATTCCTTTCTGTTATTCCTTTTCTGGTTAAATACAGCTCATTCTCATGTGCTGCTATGAATCAGCTCTGTCATCCTGCTGTTCTCTTGTCAGTGCAGTATTAAAATCTGGCACATACTCATCATAATTTTTATGAGAATTGTACTTTTCTTATTCATTGAAAATGATAGAAGATTGCTTGATATGGGCAAAGAAACAGTACAAGCCCTAGCAAAATAGCTTCAAAAAATTCAAAATTCAAAAAAATAGCTTCAAAATATTCAAGGACCTGCAATGAGCAATTATCATGACAAAGATCAAACTCTAAAATCACAGCATCCTCCGAAATTCCCTCCCCAACCCAAGCCCAAGGGTTTAAGATTTTTCTCAGTTTTTCACTTGTCTTTGAGTCTCGATTACAATCACACTAACCCATCCCTCAAAATCAAACTGTTTTAGTAAGACTGAGCCCTACTCGGAAGCTGTGATAGTTGTGCCCCAGAACCCTGAAAACAGATTACCAATAGAGGCTAGGAGGAGGAAGATAAAGTCTGCCAAAACAGAATCCTTATTTTATCAGTGTGGGGAGGGAAACATGTAGAGATATGTGTACGAGCGCTATTTTGGTCCTGATCGTAAAGAGCAGAGGTTGAAAAGCTGGATAAATAGGAATCTTCAGTTTGACTCTTTTCCTGCCAGTTATGGGAGAGAGGTGCTGCCAGACAGGAAAGGCTGCAAAAGAAGGCTGTCCCAGGCCTGGCATTAAGGGTTTGTATGGCTTGTTTTCCTTGCTGCAGGCTTGAAGATGGACCACGAAGAGGAAGAGACCCATTTAGTGCTAGTCGCTATCTACTAAACCAGCGAAACACTGAGACTCATGAAGATAATAATTTTAAATAGATAAGACAAAGTTTGTAACCCTGCCTTGCTACTTGCTTCAGCAGCATTTCTGCTTGCTTTCTCATGTAATTAAATTTCAGCAAGACTTATGAAGGGGACTCACAGCAAACCCTGCAGCTTCTTGCTCAATAGATTAATTGAGTGCCTCGAAGAAAAGGAAGCAATGGGTTAATAAAACTGATCTCGAACTAACTGTAATGGCCCAGTGCCAGATCCTATATGAACTCGTTTAATCTATACAATCATCCCATGAATTAAGTATGCATGTTACCCCCATTTTATAGATAACATAAATTCCTTATGAGATGTAACACAGATAATAAATGACAGCAGACACCTAAAGTCAGGTGTAGGTTAAGTGAGTTAGGCTTTTTCCTTCATTAAGCTATGTCACCAGTGCCACCAGCACCTGGGATATTGAATTGTTCCCACGATAGTATGGTTCAGTGGGTGTGCATACCTGGGCCTAGGAGAGAGGGGCTAAAAGGGCACAGAGAGCATGAGAGAGCACATGCATGAGTATGAGAGCACAAGAGAATGAGAGAGAGAGAAAAGGAGAGAGCAAGTGAGAGAAAGAGAGTGAGAATGAGAGTGAAAGATTGAGAGAGAGACAACTCAGAGGAAGAGTGTGAAGATTCCTGGAGGTCTAGGGCCTTGCCTGTCTACCGGGCCCCTTATCACCTACCCCTGCCCTGGCCTTGCCCTCCCTGATTTGTTTGTGTAACTACTAAAACCAATAATCTGCTCAGACTGGTGAGCCTGATACTTCCCAAACAACTGGCTACACAGACAGCTACATTACAACAGGCAGTTTAGCTCTTATCTGTTGCACAGTCTCTCATAAACACTCCTCTCCCACCAAGCATTCATTAGCCAAAAAAAAAAAGACTCTGGTCAAATGTGAATAACTGAATAATCCTAATCTTGGCATCTTTATTGTTGTATAGGCACACCTCAATTTACCTAATTTACTTATTTCAACGTTATTGTAGAATTAAAACTGTACACAATCCCAAACCCACAAATAAAAGCTTGACAATCCTCAAAGTTTCCAGTCCTTGTGGGTTATAGTTCTTAGGTAGGAAGGCAGATGGGTTGGGGCATAGATGAGTTAGAGCTATAAATAAGAGAGCTATAAAATATACAAAATATCAGTCACAGAGAAGAAACAGATGTGAAGAAAATGCAAAGAGGAGTAGTGCAGGAGGACTCTGAAGGGGAACCAAGAGCATCATGTGTTTTGTGATATGCCTAGAAGAGGTGATGAGAAGAGCAGCTTCTCTCATACTCCAAATGGAGTGGGAAGGGATGTAATATTTCTGGACCACAATTTTGCAAGATCTCTAAAAACTTTAAATACATTCATTACATTTTGACCTAGAAGTTGAATAACTTCTAGAAATTTAGAAGAAAATGTACACTTGCACATGTGATTAATTTGCTCTTTGACCAGCAAGTGATAAGATAGTCAGGTGAATCAGGCTTCTGAGTAGCTGTAGAGTCCAGATGTTTACAGCTCCATTACCAAGAATCATCATTCGAAGTAGCATTTTATCCTTCCAGGTCAAAAAGCTTGTCTGTGGGATGAAACCTCACCTTCTATACACTGACTATTGTCATCTATACTTACTGGAACTCATCTTAACCTTTGAGTAAGAGGCAGCACAGGATGTAATTTCACCAGCCCCTTAAAAGTGGAAAAGCTACTATCAGATGGTGTTATGTACTTTTTCCGTTCTTTTTTTGGTCTAAAACCCAATAAAAAAAACAGAAAGTTTCTAAATAATTATTGAAAATGAAGTTAAAGGGAACTACCCAAGGGAGGGTTGGGCAATGACAGAGTCAGAGCACACATTATAATTAAGTATCTGCATGTTACTTGTTGTTTGATTTTGCTTGGTGACCTTATCCATCTGTGTCCACAACCTCAAATCCAAAGTCTTTACGACAAAAGTTTGCCAAATGTTCCAGTAGAAAATATGCTTCTTGTAAAAACAACCAAGGACCCACATGGAAGCTATCCAGAGCCTTGTAAAACTGTGAACTCTTGTCTAATTGGACAGTGGGATTAAGATAAATTCTTTGGTAAGAACGAAAGAGATTTTTTTTGCATCAATACATTGCTTTCTTAAATAGGTTCTTAATAGCACCCCTCTCCAAAACAAATAACTAAAATGAATGTCCATTCCAAAAAGTAGCATTATTTTTCAACTCTATTAAGTACTTTTTTCCAGACTCATTCCAAGTCCTTCCACTATTCTTGACACAAACAAGTCATTGAAATTCAATCCTCCAATGGAAATCATCAACAACATATGCTCAATGGGATTCTCAATGGTCTAAGAAAAGCCAGAACCAAGGATCTGTTCTATGTTTTTATCACAAGGGACTTGATGGTTCAAGGATAAAGCTCTTGAGTCAGAGAGCAGTTAAGGTGAGTGCAACAGCACTAACTTTGCCTTGAAAAGAATGTTTCATTACCTATTGAAATAGGATTGTATATTCCCTGCTATGTGTTCTTATTCCACATGTGGTCAGTCTAGCACCCTGGTTCTAGACTATAGAGAAACAAAAGATTGACTGGAGAGACCCTGGAACTCATACATACATATATATATATATATGTGTGTGTGCATATGTATGAATATGTACACATATATATATTATATACTCATATATATGTATATATACATATATACTCATATATACATATTCATATATATACATATATACTCATATATACATATTCATATATGTATATATACATATACTCATATATACATATATGTATATATATATACTTATATATATACATATATATGAATTTCAGCGTTTCTCCATTCAACCTTTGCTGAATACACATATATCCATACTCATATATATATACATATATATATATATGAGTTCCATACAAATACACACACATACACACACGTACACTATGACCCAACAATTCTACTCCTTTGTATGAAGGAAGTAAATTAGTGTGTGTGTGCATCTTAAATATATATACAAACATAGTTACCCCCCAAATGTGCAGGTATTTCCTAAAAGACAGGTACTTGAACATTCACAGCAATACTGGCCATATATCCAGTGGAAACTACCAAATGCAGAGTAGTATTGACAATACAGAAATTTTACAGCAAAGAATGACCTCCAAGTACATGCAGCACTGTGGAGGAATCTAACCAAAGTAATGTTGAGGGGAGAAGGCAGGTACACAGGAGTGCATACTGAATTATTAAGTCTCAAAAAGGGAAAAGTAATCTGTTAGAAATCAGGGTACAAGAGATAGGAGAAGTTTTGGGGGCTGGCCATTTTCTATCTCAGTCAGGGTATGAGATACATGGGTGTGAAATTTGTGAATGTTTCAAACTGTACACACATACCTGATTAAGATTTTTATGTTGAATTGATAAAAAAAAAAAAAAAAGCTTGAAGCTCCATATCCAGTTAACAGTTGAAATGCAATGTTCAGGTGGGGAAGCAGAATTAATCATGACAGAGATACCCACCTTTTCGCATTTCTACAGCTCCAGGGAGCTAGAGCAAAGGGCTCCATAGTCTCCTAATATGGAAGATTCCATATTACTGGGTTTCCATATTCTTCCATACGGAAGATTCCATATTGCTGGACTGCTGGATTTCCACTTGCAAAATGCTAGGTGTCGGCGTTTTAAAGACAAAGTCTGTTAGTAACAGAGAAGAGGGCAGGACAGCAGATGCTGCTGACATAACAGTGAATGAGCCAGTCCTGTTAATGCCAGAGTCAATATTTTAATCCAACATCCTGAGCTGGACTTCTCTGAACTTTCTTGGGTTGACTCCATAGACTTTCCTTCACCACCTGCATTTCCCTTTATTTGTTTTCAAGTGAAACTCCGTGGTGCAGGTTACCATCTCAATAAATTAGTCCTCTCTCCTTTCAGGGGTTCACTGAACTCCCCAGGGGCTAAGCTCTAGTGCTGTGGTCTCTGCTCACTGTGATCAGAGGCTGAGCTTTCTTTACATAAACACATGGCTGGACCAGAATATGAAGACTTTTCTTTTCATGCTGATGGCAATGTGACAAGATTTCCTCCTCGTCCTGGCTTCAATAGTTTTTCTTATAACCTGAGATAAAAGGACTCCTCTGGTCACAGTATTTCCCATGAAAGGGGGATGAAACTGCAATGTGAGGAACACAGCAACTACATTTTCATCAAACTCTGAAAAGACAGTTTTACATTTGAAAACCTACAAAGGTTATTCAATCAAAATAGCCATGCGATCCACCAGCAATTATGTGCTATTAGAACAAAACAAAGCAGTGGCAGAAATGTTCTCGATGAATATAAAACCATCCTCATTATCCTTGACCCTGTATTGTGCTCCTTGTGTATTTAATAACAAATAATGATGGTAAGCAGTTACATTAGCCACATATTGATCTAAGCGTTTTTGCATTTAATAACAGACTTCGACACCAAGTGTTTTACCTATATTAGTACATTTTAATGGTCAAAAGCACGCTATAAAATAGGGGCATCTGTGCACCCAGAATCCTGGGCAAAAGAGAGGTTTTCCATTTTCACCAAGTGTTTGTGTGCCCCTGGTGCTCGGCAGCGCCCCCTGCAGTCCGATCCGGGACTGATTCGTAAGTCAATTGTGAGCCATCTCCTCTTCCTCCACAGTAATTTGGAAACCACATTTCAGGTGGTAAAGATGGAGTACTGCTAAACAGCAGGATCTCTAAGGTCCCACTACGTTTAACACTCCAGTTTAAATTCCAGTCCTAATTTCTTCCCAGCTCATCCTCTGGGGTTCTCTGGAGACAGCTTCTTTTCTTTCTGATCATTTAATGACAAGCATTAAAGGAAAACATTTGGCACAAAAGCCAGCCCTTCTATCCCTGACTTGTCATCTCTTCCAGCTACCTAAAGAATAGGATTTTGCATTACCCAAAACTTTTCGCTCTTAACGTCAAACTTTGTTACCAACCTAGAGCTTGCAAACTCTCTGGAATATTTAAAGTTTGCCAAGTTGAAGGCAGGAAGAAAGGGGGCTGAGATGATAAAATATCTGAAAACAGATCACTGCCTTCAAAAAAAAAAAAAAAAGAATAAGGAGTTGGGCACCAGTTAGAGTCCCCAAGGAAATAGGCACACGAACTGCAGCTGCAAATGACCTTGCCAAGTATGTGAACAAGGAAGTCCTTACTTTGTGAAGTTTTCAGTCACAGATGTAATTTGGCTAAAAGACATCTCACTAATACCCTTTCATAAGTAGACTCCCAAGACCTGCAATATCAACATCCCCTGAAAACTTAGAAATCCAAATTCTTGGGCTCCCCTGAAGATCAATTGAACCAGAAATTCAAGACGGGAACACAGAGTGATCTGCACTTTAGCAGGCCCTCCAAGTGATTCTGTAGCAGGCTTAAGTTCAAGAATCACTGCTCTCTCAGAAAACACATTCCTAACTCATTATCTCATAGTCAAGGAAATGAAACAGAGGCCCAGAGAGGTCAAGTTACTTTCTCCAAACTGCACAGCTTATTAGTAGTAGGTTCAGGCTGAGAATCCAGGTTTTCTGTGTCCTGTTTTAGGTAACCTTTTACCATATGACCTAAGCAATGGCCACCAAAGTACCTTAGTGTGCAAGCACCACCAGGAAAGGTCTATAAGTAAGGAGCTTAGGTAGCTACGTGGTCGAAGGCAGACTGGGAGAATAATCCTGAAGCACTTTCATGCTCTTTGTGGTAAGTACATTGACTTCTCCTATACAGAATGATTATGGGCACTAAATTCAGTGACTCCAACTCTCTGGTCTACTGACCATCTAGACGTCATTGATTTGGTTTAAGTAGGACACTAAAAATCACTCCTTATGTGAGTGGGTACCCTGCTTCTGAAGTGTCTTCACAGTCTGAAGTCATATGAATTTACCTCTGGGGAAAGCCAGGTACAGAAAACAGTCCATCAAGATGTAGTTTCCTTGATATGGATCTCTGGCAGCTGCATTGTGGCTCCTTCCAGCCCATCCACAGGAGCGCTCCCCAGCTCGAATCAAGGGTCTATTTAAGTCAGCTCTCCACCTAGGACAGAGTCCTCTCTCTTCACCAAAAGGGGTTTTCTACCTACCTGCTGCCCACTGAGGAATAGGGCTGCGAAACACAGAGGCAAGACAGGGAATTGAGTCATGAGTCCAGCTGCCCAGTCCCATAAGTTTGGGTCAAGTCAGGTCTTGCAGCCCTAAGGTCTGGCCTGGGAAGATAACAACTTGGATGTGCACTGGCTTTTCCACAAACCTCATTATCCAAGAGCAGGTCATCCAGTACTAGGTTCAGGCTTTTCTTTCTCTTTGGCGTCACTGCATTTTCCTAGCTCCCTCTCTGAAGAAGAAAGTTGGGAGCAGCTTTGCTTCCAAGTGATAACCACCTCAGAATAAATCAACCATAAGCTTTAGAGACGGTCCCAATATCTCAGTTCCTTGGCCATTTCTACATGCCAGACTTTCCAAGGCCTTCGGTTATGACAGATAATTGAGGATTAGCTCACAGTTTATTCTTGGGTCTCTCTCCAGGCTCGTTCTCTTTATCACCTCTGGTCACCCTGGCCTTCTTTCAGTTTCTCAGACTCACCAAGCTGTTTGCACTTAAGATCCCTAGGCATTCTGTTCTGGAACACACATACTTCTTCCTGGACCTTGACAGGATGGTTCCTTCTCCAGGCAATTCTATCATTCCCTTTGCCCTCTGGTGCTTCCAGTAGTCAGCTCCATTGCTGGTATTTATTGGTTTGCATTTATTTGTTTGATTTTTAGAAATAAAATTTAAGTGAAGCAATATTGGTTTGTGACATTGTACAGGTTTGAGGTGTATAGATTTGAAGTGCGCAGCACTACCATCTGGCATCTGAATATACTACCAAAACTCATCTACTTTCCTTATTTTCCTGCTTACCCATCCAGTAGGAGAGAGGAAGCTCCCTGGGGCACAGTGCTATGCTCACACTCTACCCACTGCATCTAGGATGTGGGCATTTGCCATGGCCCCGCAGGCTGAGGGAAGGCACTCATTCTGAAGCCCCTCATGTTTCCTCAAAGAACAAATATGTAACAAATATTGGCTCAACACCTTGTTGTGTCTGCAAAATGCTCAGATGGCAGTTGAATGAGTCCTGGATACCCCGAGGCTCCCACTTGGAGGTCCCGTCTCCCTGTGTGCTGCTAGACTTCCCAGGACTGAAGGAAATTAGCCCTCTCGGGATGTTTACTGAAATAATAAGCTTCAGCTGAAAGCTCCCAGGCTAAAGAAGAAGAAAGGGAGAAGTGAGGAACAGAGCCAAAGAGCAGACTGTGAAGGACCCAAGAGGAAAGCCTGAGAGAGTGCTAGCTTCCCAGAGGCACTGACCTCACAGGATGAGGCATGCACACTCCAGGCCTTCAGGGATTTCTGAAACACCCCATCTGTGAGAGCAAGTCACTGACTGTGAGGAGAAGAGGATGTTCTCATGCTTGCAGTCCCTCTCTCTCCAGAGTTTTAGCCTTCAGTAGAACAAGCCTTTTGCCTAGCAGTCGCACAACCATCAGTATGAGGTTGGTCAGCATAGTTTGGTGTCATCAGCCTGTCCCTATGCCCCTCTGCCAAAGTCATTTGCCCTTAAGCCTCTTTCCTTTTTTTTTTTTTTTTTTTGAGAGATAAGGACCATAAAACTGCTCACAGTGGTTCAAGTTGCAGGCTATCACAGGCTCTTCCACAAACCTGTCTGGGAAAAGCCACTAAGACCTATGAGAGTCAGACAGGGTGTAGTAGATGGAAGACCAAATAGTACAGGGGTAGATAGGAAATTACCAGATGTACCTGACTAACCAGAAATGGCAGGCTTGCTGCACAAGTCATTTAACCTCTCAGTTGTGGGATGTTCATTTGCAAAGTAACAAGTATGTATGTGTAACATGCATGTATATCCATGGGTGTTTACATGTATGTGTGTACACACATGTATGTACACACATGCATACAGGTAGGCTATTTTTGCATTTATTGGCATAAATTGCATATAATTCCATTTTACAAGGAAAAATTCAGATGGATCCTTTGCTAGGAGAATCTCCTTTCTAACCATGGTCAAGGACATTGTTAAGAGTTCTAGGACAAAGAAAGAAACTTATTACATGCCTTTTGCTTCATGTTCCAGAATTAAAATTTTGCACATAATTGCACCCTTAATTACTATATATATATATGTAAAGTTGATTTGCACAGAATATGACATGCTAACAAGACTAGCTCTATGTGAGGAGGGCAGGCTGATATTTCATATGTCTTATACCTGTATGAAGTTTCCACTGTTATATAATCTGGTATGACTTACATAACCAGAAAATGAGTTTGGTAGGAAAACAATTTCCAGTTACCAAGTACCCAGGTAGATATGAGACCCAGTGGGATCATGCTCTGAGCACTCTGAAGGATCTGAGACATCATTCAAATAAAAGATGGTTTTGGCAACTGGCGACTTAAGCAAATACTGCTCTGTGGCTAGTGGCAGCATCTTCCCAAGTTTTGATTTAAATGAAACAAAGAGACACCAGTAGTGAAGAGATCTTTAACATCTAGTTTCGAGTGGTAGAGTGAAAGGATTTGAATCTGTGTGTGAGTATGACTCACCCATACAGAATCTTTTGAATATTACTAAATACCCAGCTTTATATGTGTATGTATATAGTATATATATAGTAATTATATACAGTAATATATATAGTATATATATATATATATATATAGTAATTAAGGGTGCAACTATGGACAAAATTTCAATTCTGGAACTTGAAGCAAAAGGCATCTAACAGGCTTCTGTTTTTCGTCCTAGTACTCTTAACAAAGTCCTTGACCATCCTTCCATGGTTAGAAGGGAGAGCCTCCTCGTAGAGGGTCCATCTGAATTTTCCCTTATAAAATGGAATTTTATGCAGTTTATGCCAATAAATGTAAAAACAGCCTACCTGTATGTAACATTGTGTAAGTACTGATGTTCACCAAGGCCACAAGATGGCATCACAAAGCTATCAAAGTTGTGTGTGTGTGTGTGTGTGTGTGTCTGTGAGTGTGTGTGTAGTTATCTAATAAGTGTTAATCACAGAAAGATAGGAGATGAGAAGGGCCACAGAACCTATATCTTTCTAGGGTCTCCTTCCCTAATTCTCCCATTCTTGTACTAGCTCCTATAAATGGTTAGAAATGTAGTGTTTAAAAGTCCATTTTAAATTTTTTATAGAATTTTGATTCATTATCTCAGTCTCTTAAGAGATAGATAAAAATTTATAATTTCAGTATTTTTTACAATAACACGGAAATACATTAAAATCAGTCAGGGGTACTACCAAGGTCCACCATTCATCTGCAGGAAGCCAGTAGCAAAGGATAGCAAAGTCTCTCTGCCACCAAATGACACAGCCAGAATTGTTTCATTGGGAGTCCTGACTTCACATATTGCTTCCCACACTGGTGTAACACCGTCAATGCCACTGATACTGCCATGTAACTATAAATGTGAAGCTCAGGCACTCACTGCAAGTCCTCTAACCTGGCTCACTCAGCAAATGCTAATCACTTCTCTGAAGCTCCTCAGTCACAAGAAATCCTGTGTGAGAAGGCCATGGAAGGGTCAAGCATCATAGTTAACAGCTCAGAAGTCAGACCAAAGTAGATATGAAAATCCCAGGTCACACTAGCTAAAAGATCTCCTCCCTACTCTAGTTTTCTCACTGATAAAAAGAGCTATTCAAAATAGCCTCACAGCATTATTGTGAAAATTAAATATATGATGTCTATAGGATATGTTTCCCAGAGTCAGACAACAAAGAATAAAAATATACTTTTAATCACTGCTGCTATGAATACATTTAGTATTCATCCATTCAGTATTCCAGTAACAAAAAATGAATTGTCCAAGGTCAGCCAGCAGTGGGAACTCAAGCCCTCCTCCTTTCACTGTGGAAGCTTCATCTTGCCCCAGAGTATCAAGGACACAGACATGATGGACAAATGGTAGAACCTAAAGGTATGCCTTGAAATTCAAAAAAGGAATCCCAGAGACTCCAAGTATGTGAGAGGTAGCCATTTGAGGGTTTTGATAATAGTTCCCCCATGAATGGCCATGACCTACTCTCTCCCCAGCCCTTGATTTATGTCACTCTTCAAAACAGAATCACAAGGGGAAAGCAATGATTTGTACCCAGGGACAGGACTTTGATCTCTTGCTAGTCAGGCCTAAAGGACAGTAAGCTTTGCATGCTTTCTCCCCACTGTTAAGAGTCTGTTTTTGATTGAGACTGCTCCCTGCTCCCTACAGACAGAAGGTGTCAAAATCGAAAGTGTGTCTAAGTCTTTCAACCTGACAGTGTCTTGAATATCCTAGGAGAGATGAGACCAAGAGAGATCTACAGACCAAATGAGAGAAGAACTTTTGGCCTCATCCCTTGAGTATGTGGCCACTGCCCTGCCTCTGGCTAACTAGGATGTATCATCCAGCCTCCATTCCAGACCTGCCTGCCTTGGCACACCAATGCTGGCACAGTGAGAGAGTCATGGTGGTCAGTTGGCATATGATGGTGCTCTCTGGCCAAGAAGGGTGGAGCCCTGCCTAAGAACCATGGTGTTTGCTGACCTCACTAGGGTAAGAGGTAAAGGGCAAAGGTTTGTACTTCACAGGAGCTGGGACAGAGCTCAGTTCCAACTAATCATATTCTGAGGGGAGAAAGTGAAGGAGGAAATGGCTTACAAGAAAGTGAGCTCTCAACCCCTTTCTGTGTGATTCTGGAGTACTGAGTTCCTCCAAAGGGCAGCTCAAGTGCTAGATGACTCTTCTCATCACAACTTCTCAGCAGGGGAAGGTCATTTTCTGAGGGAATTAGACCTCCCATCTCAGTTAAATTAAACAAAGAACTCCTCTGTCTCCATACTGAGAGAATACACTGGGTTTCCAACATAGCATATTTAATGAGAATGAAAAGAACTTCCATCAAAACCTGAGTCATTCACAGCTGAGCAAACTGTTTGCTTCCAGAAGCCAAAAGTAAGCAATATATGTGTTTAAACAAATACACCACACACACAAATATACACCACACAAGCACACATATACATGTAAATATGTACATAAACACATTCCACAAGATAAACATACACTCAAATAGACACATACACACCACAGAAATATGTACCACACATAAATATACTCAAAAACACATGTCATCACATGCACATATATAGGCACCCCCAAAACACACACACCACCTACACACACTTATCACATAGCAAACATATACTTATGCACACATACCACATTAACATGACCAGAAATAAATATATATAAACACAGTTGCACATGCATGCACAAACATATGTATACACAAAGAAACATGCAAACATCACAAACAATAAGCAACACACATAAACATAACACACAAAGATACACACGTATTCCACCAAGGTTGAATTCAGTGAAAACATGAGGTCCTAAACTTAAAATAATAGCTATATTATATTTGAATACTCAAAAATGTATTAATTCTTTAAAAATAAATATCATATTTTAAGACAAATGTATGTGTATAATGTGTTTGATCATGTCTGAGTAAATAAGCCTTCTATTCTTGCTACTTGCTACTGTCATCTCTTTTTTGAGATTAGGGATCTTGGGCCCCAGGCTCAGTTCTACACAGCCACTTCTTTCTTTTGATGCCCCAACTCATGAAGATGGACCACATATAACTCATAACACTGAAGTTCTGCTGTCTAAGTTTGAGGACCCCCAAAATACTGGGACTGGTGGATCCTTCTGGGTCAGGGTTGGGGTGTAGAGCAAATGGTCTGTGTTCTCACATCTTGGGTGTGGCTGTAAGACTGGGGGAGGCTGAAGGCCTGGGGGCACACACTTGGTAGCCAGATCCTGAGTGCTGGAGTTGAGTCACAGCCTTCAGCTCTGACATGTGAGACTCCAGTGTGTACCTGGACATAGGACAGGTCTTAAACCACACTGACATACATGAAGAATGCTAACATTGCTTTGTTTCTGGACATGACAGAACAAGCACTGAAACAGACTCATAGCTTAGCACATGTGATTTAAAAGAATCCACAAAGACTCTCCAACCTCTTCATCTTACTGATGAGGAATCTTCATGGCCTAGAGAATGACAGAGGTGGCACTGGCACATGACTCTTTCAATTGCCAGTCTATTTTTTTCAATACTACTGTGAAAATAGGAAAGTGTAAAAAAACTCATTTGCCTACAGAGGAGTATAACTACAAGTAATGATTACAAGTAATGATTGTTTTCCACTTTTGGTTCATTAAACAGCAATCCCAGGCACATCATTGATACATGTCAAATTCATTTTGATTTTTTGATAGCAAAGCAACTTTAATCCAGAGCCCATCATCTGATTTGCAGAGCACAGCTTGGGGGGTAGGATAGTTAATCTTCCTTTCCCAGGATCTACTAACCCAACTCACAGAAGAAGGGGGACCCCAGGGAACTGCAAATACTACACCAGGGCATGGTCAGTAGCTGGGTGGAAGGGAGAGAAACCGTTCCCCTCCAGGTCACCTGCCAGATGCCATCTTAGGATGGTAAGACACAATGGGAAACCTCACCTCAAGACACAATGGGAAACCCACTCAATCTGACTCTCCCTACTTATGTGCCCATAGTGGGTGATCACAGTACACAAATTGCTGCCCCAACAGTCACAGTGGGAGTGGGGTCAGCATGGAAAATGGAAGGCCAGTCAGGATGGGGCTCCAAAGTCCAGGGGAAAGGTGGGGTAAAACCCATCCTGAGAAGGTTGGAAGGTGGTACAAGGTGAGGTCATGTGTCAGCTGAGGTTCCAGGTCTCCTGGCATATACCCCACCTGAACCATCCCACCTGACTTCACTGACCAAGCACAAAGTCAAATATAGAAGATAAACAAAGAAGACAAGAGTCTTATGATGGCCACTGTGGAGCACTGAACCCTACTCACTGCACTTTTGAGTCTGCCACTGTGTGACCATGCTAGTCTCATACCACAAAGTCAGTGCTGAAACCCCTTGATGGTTTGTCAGCAAACTTCTGCTGATCACTCAACAGAACCAATTGCTTGTAGCTCAAACAAGCTAGAATACCACATCAGATAGGTTAACAAATGGACACAGCTTTATTAGCCAAGGCTACCAAAGTAAAGTAGCACAGGCGGGTAGTCTAAACAACAAAAATTTATTTCATGGTTCTGGAAGCCAGAAGCACCAGGTGCCAGCAAGGTTGGTTTCATCTGGAGGCTGTGGAAGAGAAGGGTTGCTTTAAACTTCCCTCCTTAGTTTGGTTATCTTCTTCCTGTGCCTACACATGTGTCCTCTGTACATGTCCGAGTGTCTTTTGTTCAGAACCTCGTACTGGACCCTAGTAAACATTTCAATTAAATTCCCTCTTTAAAGATTTATTATCTACAATACAGTCACATTCTGGGGCATAGAAAGTTTGAACTTTGATACATGTATGGAGGGGCCTGACACAATTCTGTCCTCAATATGCTGGATGCTGGATGACCTTTGAAGAGATTCCTGGAAAAATGGCACCCATGAACCTAAACCCATTCTTATGGCTTATTTCCCTCTCTTGCCCGCCTGACCATACCCAGTTCCTCTGATGTACACTGTGACAGCATTTGTCACAGTATTCACTTTTTTATAATTTTTAAGTTTTCCTTCCACTAGATTGTAAGTTCATAAGCTTTGGGTCCAATTTCCAACTTCAAAGCTGTGTCCATTAGTACCTGACCCATAGAAAGCATCAAATTAGTATTTTTTGAAAGATGGTGAGTCAGTCAACAACACACAAACCAACATAAACAAAGTTCTAGGACTCATAGTATTTAGATTATTGCTCAATATGTTCTGAGGGCTCCATTATTCTGCCTTTGGAGGAGAGGATTTATAACATAAAGCATATTGATAATTGCCTCAGATATTTGATTTCAAATATAAAAAGGAAACACCCTCAAAAAGAAACAATTTTACAGTGATTTATGTGACTTCCAGCTGCTACATAGAAATGGGACTGTTTGGGGTGGGAATGTTTGTTTTCCCACACATGGATTAATCAAGCTGTGGGACAAAGACAGAGCTGATGTTAATTTCTGCCAAAGAGAACACATTTGCCCTGCATCAGTGATTTATACTGGAGTGCTTACACCAGAGCCAGGTAGGATGGGGAGTCTACAAAGATCAGCAAGACCCAGCTGACTGCAAGTCCACACCACTCACTTATTCAATGGACAAGTGCTTATCAAAGAAATATTATGCATCCAAAAGTGGACTTGATATTTAGGACACAGATATCTTTGGCATTTAGATTATAATGCTGAGTCTAGTGATAAGAAGAAAACACAATTTCAATAGGACTAAACTTAACAAAGTTCTTTAATTTATTTTCTAACTCATTAATCTAACATTTATCAGTTATAGACTTTGGTGAGTTCTGTCCTAGGCAGTGGGGATGCAATCAGGAACTAAAGGAAGGAAGTACTTCCTTTCAATGAACTTACATTCTAGTTCAGGGGAAGATAGGCAATAGATAAACAAATAGATAAAATAATATTAGATTATGATGCTGTGAAAAAAAATTAAGTAGACTAAACAGTTTATGTGATGAAAGTGATGGAAGGGAAATAGTTGTCAGGAAAGACTCCTCTGGCTAGACGATTTTGATCAGAGACATGAACAGAAAATAAGCTATGAAGAAATATAGGGGAAGAGAGTTTCAGGTAGAGAACAGTGAGTTCAAAGGCCCAGGGGTAAGCCCATTCAAAGAGGAAAACCATGTGTAGTTCAGGTTCAGAGAACAGACTGTGTGCTAGAATGGCTATAGATTACTGGCGTGACTTTTTCATCCAAGGCATCTGCTCTCTCAACCTCTACCTGGAATGTACATCTGCTCTTTCCTACCTGAGAACTCTGGCCTCCATCTCTGCATTCTTGCCTGGGTTGATACTACGTTCACCATTGCATTCTCAGTTCCTAAACAGTGCAAAACTTGTTGAGTAAATGAATATCACTTGCTTTTTCCCATCCATTCATGCATCCATCC
Source organism: Uropsilus gracilis (assembly GCA_004024945.1). Lineage (NCBI taxonomy): Eukaryota > Metazoa > Chordata > Mammalia > Eulipotyphla > Talpidae > Uropsilus > Uropsilus gracilis. The sequence continues at coordinate 172,671 of PVHY01000796.1, read as the reverse complement.
ATGCATCCATGCATCCATCCATGCATCCATGCATCCATGCATCCATCCATGCATCCATCCATCCATTCATCCATCCATCCATCCATCCATCCATCCATGCATCCATCCATCCATCCATCCATCATTCATCTATCCACTCTCTTCTTTATTCCAAAATAGAATCTGAAGTAGTCAGACTCAGTTATAATCTCAAACCATAATCCCAACCATTGTCACATTTTGTTTTCTCTTATGTATTACTCTTTAATAACAAGACATTCTGGAGTTTTGGGTTAGGTACACTTGGGTATTATTGGGAGTTAAGTTGGTTCCACAAAAATAAAATTTAAGATGCAATAGATTATAAAGTACAGTCAGTAAGTCCAATACATACAAAGTCAACATGTGTGAGTTCCTACCCTAGCCAGGAAATCAGTCAGATCATGGAAACACATCTGTAAATAAGCAGACATGTCTTGTGTTCTTCCTGAGCTTATAAAGGTCATAGACAGATGTTCATCATGTAACATCCTCTGCAGTAGCTGGAGTCACAGGAGAGACAGCTACTACAAACTGAAGTACAGAAGAGGTTTTCTGAAGGAAGCTTTGTGTGAACCCTAAAATGAGTAACTCAGATACCTGAACAAAACAGATTTCAGGTGGAAGGAACATACTTGTAAGGACTAGAAGCAATAAAGAGCATAGCTTCTTCAAAGGATAAGAACTAGTTCAGGATGGCAAAGACTATATTTGGAGTGATAAGAGATAATACGGGAGAAATAGGCAAGAGTCATAGAGAGAAGTTGTTGCTAAACTTATTAAAGTGTAGGGTTTTCTTTCTCCCCCATGCATATCCACAGGCTTTGGGCATAGGAGAGACAGGATCTGATTTGTGCTAGAGAAAAACATCTTTGACTTCTGATGGGAGTGATTAAGGACAGGAAGTCTATGGTTCAGAGGCTTTGCAGCAGTCCAGTGAGAGGTTATGATACTCAAGCACAGAAATGCACTGGAGAAAGGCAATTAATTTAGAAAATTGATTAGGAGGCAGGGATGATAGAACTTGGTAATATGGGTTAATTGATGACACAGGCAAAGGAGAAAGTCTCACTAGGAGTGTGTCTGTCATACAGAATTTTTAAGCTGGTGGTTGAGTCATTCATTTGGGAGTGGGGTGGGGACAATATCACTATTGTGTGAGAGTCCTTGCAGATCAGGGTAGGATGGAAAGATCAGACAGCTTGAGATCTCTAAAGGTGGTAGGAGGCAGTCAGAAAATCAGTCAAAATAGGAGGATCTCCTATCGCCATCCAAAGTACATAGAAGCACAAGAATGCTCAAGATTAAAGCTGGCAGCTACTACTCATCAAAACTTCCCTACAAAGTTTTGAAAAGTTCAGTGGAGCTTAGGTACATACCACAACATTTTTTCAGAATCAGCATGGTCCTGTAAGAGAACCCTCTTTTTGTCAAAATATATCCTTTCATTTTATTGATTCAAATCTCTCTGGTCCAAATACCCTTCTCAGACAAATGCCCCAGTGGGCTCCACCCTTTCAAATTTCACACACAATTCAGGATATTCTGGCTAACCTGAAAGCAGGGGACAAGCACAGAGCACGCTGGAGGAAGTGAGAGAAACAGATGACACATTGCCCTGGGAAGCTATTTCTGATGGGAACCTAGAAACCTAAGTACCTGAAATGTCCAAGGAACAAAGCAGAAAGTGTCAAGAACTGAGAAAATTCAAAGGAGTTCCTGGTGCAGCCTGGCTACAAATGAAGTCTCTTGACTGGATGGCAAGTATTTCAGAGTAGAGGCAGCTGTTCCCAGAGATCGGGTATACCAAGTTCTTATGTTATTGCACTGGCATTTCATTGCAAGCAAAACCAATAGGGTGATCATTTCATCTTCCTGTACATTCACACAATAAGTATGTCCCCAAATTCTTTCAATAATCTTCTTATCCTTCTCATTGGAATTGACTTGTAACCACTTAACTGATTTTCTTGCCAGTTCTAAAAGTTGATAATTAAAAACAATATGCCACTTCATTAAAAGAAAAATGAAAAAGAAGCATAGAACAACTAAAATGTTTGCTATGCTGCTTCACAGCAGAGCATGGCACAGAATAGTGCAGAGCTCTCTAACCAAGAGGCAGTCAGGTCATGGAGAAACTCAGGACAAATCTCAAGATGGCTGTACCAGGGAATTTTGCAAAGGAAAACTAACTTTGGACCTTAGACTCAACATGGCATATAGCGATTTTTTAGAATCTACTTCAATTCTGATGGGTTTCCATGAAAGCTCCCATGTCACTTCAGATTAGAGGATGATATATTAATTAGTTCTAATGTGCTGCCATTAGTGTTATTATATTTGGCATTTGTTAATATTTAATAATGCCTCTGCCTGCCATTCAAAAATGTCAAATGTCTTAGATAAGAAATTCACTAAAGGCTGATTTTTTGTAATAGGGAGGACTAAACCATCTGGAAAATTTTCCCAGTATTAAGTCACTAACAACACTCAAAGCACAAAAAAGGGGCTAATGGAGGAAACACAGAAATGTAGAAGACATAGGCATGTACAAACATAGAAAAAACGAAAACTTAAAAGAAGAAATTAGGGGTAAACAGCAAAAAATGCAATGTGATGATATTTTTTGTATTAACTTGACCAGTCTGTAGTAACTAGACATTCAAATACTCATCTGGTTGTTGTTGTGAAGGTATTTTGTAGATGTGATCAAAGTCTCCCCTTAGTTGACTTTAAGTAAATAAGATTATTAATATTCAAGTGGACCTGATTCAAGCCATTGAAAGACCTTCAAAGTAGCACTGTGGCTTCCCAAAAATAACTGCTTCAGAAGAGGTCTGGGAGCTCCAGCCTGCCCCTTCTACCAACCCTGGGCTTCCAACTTGCCTGACCAGCCCCCATGTGCACATAAATTACTGGCAATAAATCCCATTGCAGATACTATGCACAGGTTCCATTTCTCTGGGTGAACCCTGATGGATGCAGGGAATTAGCAGCTGATCTGGGGCACCTGCTGCTGCCTATTTTGCTCTGGAGAAAAGAGACAAAATTAGAATTCATCCAGGTGAAAAGTTAGACTAGACACTAAGTGAAAAGGGGAACTGGAAAACAAGCAAACACAAACTGCATAGAAGGTACAGAGGAAAACTATTAAAGAAGAATTTACAGCCACAAGTCAGAGATAAGGGGTTCAACATAATGAGCTACCACTTCAGAGTCTCCACACTGGCAGCTGAAAATACCAAGTACTTACAGAGCATATGGACAACAGACATTCATGTTCACTGCTATTGAACATTCACTTTGAAAAGTATTTTATATCACCTAGCAAAGTCTCAGATGTACATGTCCTATGAGCTATAGATTTCATTCTAGTCTTAAAAATCCCATAAATCTGTGTACTAAGAAACAGATATGAGAATAGTCTTCACAACATAGTTGATAATAACCCCAAATTAGAAGCAATCCAGATGTATTCACAGGAAACTGGGTCAAGTGGAAGATTCACATAAATGAGTACTATACAGCAGAGGAAGTAAGTAGATGATAAAGTAAGCTACTCTGGCACAAACATAATGTGGAGTTCTAGACAGCCTGATGCATGTATCCACATTCCATCTCTTTTCATGGTTTTAATGGTACATACATATGAAGATAAAGCCAGAACTGGATCCCTAACTATTCATATATGATGTCCAGACTGCCAGCTCTTCAGACCAAGAATGATAACCTATTCATAGAGATTTGGCGTGACCCAGGAATTGAGATACCCAACGATATTTATTGAGTGAGTGAATGTAATATGAGCCAGGTGGACAGAAAGAAAAAAAATCAACAACAGAAACATGCATCTTGCTGAAGAAGTGTCATTTGTGCATTGGTGAGTGGCCATCTCCCACCTTAAGAGGATAAATGTGAGTCAACACTTAAATGGTAACTAGTCAAAAATAATCACATGTGCTTGGGAGTCTTAAAGTACGTATGACACTTGGAAGTTGACATCTTGATAAATTGAAATGCACTGTTTGCAGATCATTGCAGAGTTATTATACCTGTTACCCTGCATAGATGATGGAATGAACTGGCAGTATCATGTCCTCAGCCACAGCTACATTAAGGAGCAATTCAGCTGGTGTGAACATACACATGCACATCAGGAACTGGACCCTGTGTTTCTAGCTATGAATCCTGATGCATGAAAACCCAAACTTGGACCTTACCCATCCAGGATCCTCCCTGCCATATGTGATCACCCTTGTAGCTGTTGTCATCTGCTCTGAATAGCGTTAACTAAAACCAAGACTTTGGACATTGCCATCTAATAGCAGAGTCATTTTTCAGTCCTTAAGGAATATAAGTGAGCCATGGAATCCTTTTGTTAACTGTTCCTTCTAGTCTGTTGTTATCTATTTTCCTCTAAAGAAAGGAGAAACTACACAAAAAAGAAAATTTGCCAATTTCCAGAGGTCCATTTGAATAGACTATTATCTCCTACACATTAAAGAGAATGTGGGAGTTGCAAGAAAATAATGTGGGCCACTTCAGTTTTGACTACCTGAAACTATTTAGTACCAAGTATAAAGGAGTTCAGATCCTTCTCAGAGTATAGGGTCAGGGAACAGGCCTCAGAGAACTAGGATGCTGAATGCAGCCAAAAGCAATTCATCATCTGATACTGTGTTGATATATTTTCAGTTTCTCTTTGCACATCATTATCATCAAACTTTTAAATCTGTCTTCCATATGCAGATACAATGAGCTATCTGGTACTATTCCACACTAGCAAATTATCACACTTCTGATGCTGAAAATCACACCTCTGAGTTAAGTTCTTCAAGGGATTCAGAAAGACTTAAAACAAATTGACCACCATAACTATTATAAGTATTATTAAAGAATGTATAAGGATATAAGATTTTGTTTTTTGTTTTTGACTTCCTAGTGTGAGTACAGAGACTTAGCTAGGGAGATGTGTAATGATTTATATAAGGGTATATATATTCTAGCAACAGAATGGGGAAAAGTTTGAATAAGACTAGGTCATGTGATAATGAAACAATAAAAGAACAAAACAAAGCCCTCAGTTCAGTGAACAGGTAAATCACAATACCCTTTAATCCACAGGTTGGCTCCTTCATCTCTGGAACTTTCTGCCTCTGCCTCCTGTAAACGATGTGTGGGTGGTACTCTCCCTCAGCCAGTGGATGTTTTTTGACAGGCTCAATAAAAAAATCTCCATGTGGTAGATGGAAAACTCCAGTCTGTAAATGTATACAATATAAAAGTTAATTTGAATCAGTTTTTTGTCTATGCAAGGAAAATTGATTAAATTAAAACTATGTAGGTCATGATGACCCCTAAAACTTCAAAGACCTGTGTTCTCAGTGTCTGCCACTGGCTCACACAAAAAAAGCCACACAGAAACAATTTCATGTCTTTAAAGTCACAGTTATCAAGTGTTTGCAGCACATGAATCTCTTTGAGATGCTAATGAAAAAAATTCACATATGTACATTTCTCTAAAATGTAATGTACAGTTTTGCAGGCTGGCATCCCCCCCCCCCATGCCCCAGAGCACATCACTGGATATCTACATACCTTAAATCAAAAACCAATGCTTTCCACTCACTCTGATATGAACTTACATCATCTAGACACCTTATTCCACTGACAACTTTTTGTAACATCTACTTGTAGGAAGATAGCTCAGTTACATCTTTGCATGACTGCCTGATTTGAAAAGTGCAATGTCATTCTCCTTTTGAGTTTTATCACAAAATCCTAAAATGAATTTCCACTGCACCAGCATTAGAATTTGCTGCCCATGGCTAGGTGCAGTGGCAATTGCCTTTAATCCCAGCATAGGAAGGGAGGCTGAGACTAAGAATCTCTTGAGTTCATGAGTTCAAGACCCATCCAGGGCAACATAGCAAAACCCAGTCTCAAAAAAAAAAAAAAAAAAAAAAAAAGAATTTGCTGCCTATAAGGCACATGTCTTCTTGGGCCAGATCTATCTTAACAACTGGGATCTTCTCCAGAGAAAAAGGTTTGATCAAGAAGGGGGGAGATGATAAAGAAAAAAAATTAATAAGGAGCTATCCAGAGTCAGGTACTAACCAAACAGATCAGGGGGGCTGTTGAGGGTCAAGTCCCATGAAAATGCAGGCACTCTGCATGCTGATATCCGCAGTTGGGAGAAATGAAACTGTACCAGCAAGCTGCTCAGAAGATTGAAGTTTGACCAATCATTGCATCATAGACTTCTCAATGCTCAAAGTTGTACTAACTGAAAATCTTGTTTTCATAAAGTTCACTTTTTGACTATATAAGCACTAACCCTTCAGAGCTCCCTGTGAAATTCAGTTCAAGTGCTCCTTGGGTGTGTAACCCCCTCACCCCACAACTGCAGGCTTGAAGCTCCAAATAAACACTTGCTATAATGCTTGAGCTGTGACATTTCTGCTGCAATACTTGAGGTGTAAACAGCTATAACCCCTGCAAAGACACAGGAGTTCTAACTCTTGAGCTGTAATTCCACCAGACTTTCGTATCACAGATAATACAAGAAAACATAGAAACATAAATATTAATCCCTAACAGACGATGGATATGCTAGGAGTCTGCAGTGGAAAGCTCTTTGTTAGCTTCCATGGAAAAAGTGGCACACATTTCACAAGTGTAGGAATGCACCATATGCTGGCAGCCATGGTCAGGGAGGTCAAGTCCAGAAGTAGTAGAGCCAACAGCTCTCCTTTCCCTCTAGGAATTTTCCTAATGTCCACTCAAAGTGCTTAGAAAACTCCCTTGCCAATGATCTCCTAGGGTGGAAAACTCTCAGGCTCTGAATTCTGTATCTATGAAACAAAGAGGTTTCATAGATAGGTCCAGGGTGATTGATGTGAAACATCATTAAGGTGATCAGGAGCTTAGACTCTAGAATTAAGCAGGTTCATAGTTCTCCTGTACTAGTTCTGCAACCTCCAGTAAGTGACAAGTTCAGTTTCAACTCTCAGCAGAACATGAGGAGAAAAAGGGGTGCTATGAGGAAGAGGAAAGCTCTATATAAAAGGTTAGCTTCACAGTCTTAAGTAACACTAGACTCTTTACTGTTCTCAGATTTTGCCTAAGATTTTGCCTCACTTGAATGAGGAGCTACAGAGTCAATGTGTCTTAAGTTTGCAAAAATATACCTGGAAATTTACTGAGGCTTAGAGGGACCATGGAAGGCTTCCAAAGCTTGTGGTCCCCTCACCAGCCCTCAGCAAGCCTGGCTAGACCCCTTCACAGAGAAGTCTGAGGACTAGCTGTGCAGCCCCTGCAGTCAGGAGGCCAGAGGGGTTCCAGAGAAATTATCAGTTTAAAGTGATGTTTCTCCAAAATGTCTGCTTTGTACCAGTCATGCAACAAGATCTTGACATAAAGCCCATCATTGGCTTCCTATTTTGATTGCTAACCTTAAAATAGCTTTAATAATGTAACAGGAAAATGCCAGGGTTGGGCTACCTGTCACTATCGGAAGCCAAATTAAGCAGACAGGAATTGAATCTATAACACACATTTCATTGTCAGAAAACTGGTGTTCTGAGAGAACAGGGGTGTTTTATCTCAAAAACCTATTCTGACAATTCATCTCAACCTGACCTTTTTCTTTTTATGTTTTTTAAAATTTATTTATATATATTTCACTTTATTTCAGTCCCTGGGGGGTCACCCACCATCTCCCCTCCCCGCCCACTCCAGCTTGTCCCCACTCTCCCCTTGTGCAGTTTCATTTGGTTGACCATATATTAGTGAAACCATTTGGTTTCTGTCCCTTTCTATCTGGCTCGTTTCTGCTAGAATGATTTCTTCTAGGTACATCCAGGTTTCCATAAATTCATCAAATTTGTCATTTTTAATTGATGAGTAGTACTCCATTGTGTATATATACCACATCTTTTTCATCCACTCAACTGTTCTGGGGCTTTGGGGCTGTTTCCATGTTCTTGCAATTATAAATAGTGCTGCAATAAACATCCAAGCACAGGTGTCCTTTTGTACCCACATTGAGGTCTCCTTTGGGTAGATTCCCAGAAGTGCGACTGCTGGGTCAAATTCAACCTGACCTTTTTCTACCGAACTAAACAAAGACAGTTAAAAGACTATTAACCAGAAGCGAACAATCCCCCCCACACACACATCAGCCTATGGGGTTAGTGCCCTGTTCTTTGTCATGTACCACAGTTTGTGGGGTGTTTGATCAGCCTGACCCAGTAGACCCTGTTTTTCTGGGTCTGGGAAAAACATCCTGTTTTTCCGATATCCTCCAGTGCTTTCTGATGGTATCACCAGGATAGAACTTTTAGTCCAAAACAAGAATTTTAGTTCAAAGAAAACAGATTGTTGATCACACAGTGTTTACATGCAGCCTGTGTTGTGAATCTGTGAAGATTCCTATGCTAGGTATGGCACCTTGCTTTTAACCTAGCTCCTATCAATAACAGGATAAAAAAAAAAAAAAAAAAAAACACTTTATTGGAAACCACTGAACAGCTGTGTGACTTGGAGCAGATAATCCAACCTATAAAGTTGGGTGATGTCTGCCACCTCTTAGGGCTAAGGAGAATCAAATGAACTGAAGTTTATGAACTGAAGTTTGTAAAAGTGAGTAAATTGGGTGTAAGGGCAGTAGATGAAAACTAGACTTTTGGTGGTGAACATCATATAACATATTAGATGTTATTTAAAATGTTGTGGATCTGATGCCAAAATAATGTTATAACTCAATGTTACTCCAGTTATAAAATTTGCTTTATAAATGCCAGGTGGTAATATTTTAACTACCAACACCAAGAGTCGCTGCATTTGACTTCAAATTTGTTGATATTTCTTAGAAGAAATGACATTATTTCTCAGTACCTTTCATTGAAAAGGACAGTATCTTTTTCTGGGATAGGAAGAACTGAAAAGTCTCAGACAGCAATAAAATAGGAGACAGACTTTGTCCAATACTAAAATTTGGTTACATTTCTACTCTGAGACAAGAAAAGAGACATAGAGAGAATATGTACCTATGGCTAATGAAGCTCATTTGTTCCGTGTAAACAAAACAGAAATCAAGGACTCCTTGGGGATGGTCTGGGGATGGGACTTTTTGCACATTTGCTATCAACCAAATACTGATATCTGGAAGAAAAAAATCACCAATCGGAAGGCTGATGACAACTCATCAGTCTCATATTTGGGCCCCAGGTGGTGTGGAAGAAACAGATGGGATTTCAGTTGAGAAGATGAGTGTTTTATAGGCAACATGAATGAGAACACCTACAAGTGAAACTGGTGGGTATTTTTTTTTTTTTTGAGGTTTACTTGCATTTTGACGGCCATGCTAGCATGTGCCTGGAAACACCTAATCAGACTAAATATTTTTCAGACAATGAATGGAGACCTGGGAATGCTGGAAGACTCACAGCTGAAGAAGGATCAGATGTGTTCACCTCACATATTGTGGGCCCCAGGGCTTCATGTATCACAAAAAATGGACAGGCAGGAGAGAGGTGAAGTGAGGTGGGAAAGTTTCCACATTTGGCTCTGTATTTCCAATCTCCAAGTTTGGTTCTGCATTTCCAATCTCTACTAAATACCAACAAAGAATGCCTGGTTCACTGGTCTCTTCCTCTAACTGGAGCCAGACTATGCTGGTAGAAATCACCTGCTTTGCAGAGGAAGAACTGTCTCTTACTTTCCCAGCCTAACCTCCCAGAGAATCACTTTCTTCTATTACCAGCTGTGGATTTGAACCAAAGAAAGTGCTCTCTATTACAATTTCCCTCCAACTTGCTTATCTCTTGTACATCTTTAAAGGAGAATGGGAATGAATCATGGAAAAAGGATCCAATTCACTGGAAACCTGTATCCTCTACCTAGAAGAACCAGGGCCGAACAAGCTTAAGACAAAAGCTCAAAAAAAGCAAATTTTTCCTTTTGTCTCTTCTGTCATTCCTCTCTCCCCTCAATAGTTTCAGCATGCTGCCCACCCTCCTTTAAATACCCTTACCTTCTGGCTTTACCTAACTTAAAAATATCTACGATTGCTTCCCAAAGTTATGTCCTAAGAATTATTTTAAATATGCATTTTGAAACATCATAAACGCACAAAAGAATGTACAAATCATAATGACAAAGTCCCACATATGTTTCACAGTGGGAACTTACAGAGAAAGAAAGAATATTCCAAGGAGTTGAGTAATTCCGCCCTTCTTCTAGTCAATACTGTCCCTCTGTGGTGTTATTCAGATTTCTAATCAGATTAGAACTATAAATTATAATATATTATACATATAAAATAATTTATCTTAGTTTTAAGTCAACCCTTAATTCTTTATAGAACATATTAGCACAAAGGGGAAAATATTTACTAATCATTTTATGTGTTACGGACTAGCTAATGGATAAAGTGAGGGCAGGTAATTTCCTTAAGACCCATCAAATTGGATGCTGAATCGCTTCCCTCTAGTCCATCAAGCACAGCTGGTGTGGATGAGACAGAACAGATACCTTGGTATGAGTCAGTTAGCATTCATCCTACTGCTCTCTCTTTAAAAAGGTAAGGCAGGACCTTCACAGATTCTTCAGAATGTTTTTTTCCCTTAGTCTCAGATTGAGAACAGTTGACTACAACCTGCCCTCCTGCTCCTTAACTTCCCACCAAAGTATTAGTCATTTGATGTACTTAACATTATACTTTAAAGCAATGATTTAAGGGACAGGGGGAACTGGCAGCATGTTACAAGGAATTGATGAATAGAATGTTCTGGAATCACAGAGCCTAGAGTCCTTGAAGAGTCAGCTATGCTGCCATGTCTTCAGAAGGACCACAGGTAAACCTAGCTATTGTTGCTTTCTTTGTAGCCCAAGTTTCAAGCTCACTGGACTTCCTCAATCAAATAATCTTTGTTTTGTCTATACCCCCCATCTGTGTGATGTGCACATTCTGAGGTACTGCTCACTGGTCATTGCTTGTCCCACATACCTTTCTCTAGAAGAATGTCAAAATCTCATATCCTAAGATAACTCCTCTCTTCTTTCTTATTGTTAAAAAAGATGGAATCCCATTGTTACATCTGTCACCTTTGACCTTTCAACTTTTTGATGATTTCAGGAATACAGAAAATACAAATAACTAGACTAATTAGACATACTATAAACAAATGTTAAGTAGACTATGACTTAAACCTCTTACCAACTTCAAATAAATGATAACATTTAATTCTTTTTTTTTCCAAGGTTTGTCTTTGACCCTTTATTTGGTATTTCTTAGCCACATATAAGTGAAATCATCTGATATTTATTCTTTTCCTTCTTTTTTTGTGTAGCATTAACCCTTCCAGCTCCAACCATTTGCCACAAATGTATTAGTTCATCCTTTTAGATCACACTGAGTAGTCTATTATATAATACACACATATTCATTAATTCTTCTTTTTTAAGCTTAGGAAAAAAATTTATTTCTATTTTAGTTCATCTTTTATAACTACTTATGTCCTCAAATAATTCAAATAGAGAAATCTTAGCTGGAGTAAATATGTAATAGTACAATATAGCATTCTTGCCAAAATCTAAAGAGTACAAATATCTTACCTAATTCTGATAAATCTATTACTGAACTTTCTGTTGTGCCTGACAGCTAACGTTCATCTTCCATTTGTGACCTTCTCAGTCACCCTGACTTTTGTGAGTTGGAGTGATTTAAATGCCAATCTCTTTTACACATAATTCATGGTTTCTCAGATTACTAACGAGTGGTAGGTTATTGTTAAGTGAAGCATAAAGGAACAATCAAGAATTTCTCACAATAACAAAAATACTAAGATAAAAGTTGTTTTCTCATTTATACTTTTTTCTGTAATTCCCAAATTTGATGTACATTATGTATACATGTAGATATATACAAACAGGCACAAATATATGTATTTTTCTCTTAACAGTCAAAACATTGTTCTAAAAATTGGTTATCTCTTTGTAACAAGCATTATTTTATAAGATTAAAATATAAACTTTCCTGCAAAAGAGAATTATGCATTTTTATATATGTAAATTTCCCTCCTGCTAGCAGGGAGAACTGAACACTTTTGCCCCACTTTTACATATGTTGTGTTACTGACTTGGTTCTATAGGATGGACTATTTGAAAGTGAAAGGGAAATTAACAAAGCAGAAATGTAGTAGACTCTGTCTCAGTCAGGCAAACAAGGTGAGCGACATTAATAACAAGTTAACTGATAGTATGTGCCGTTGACATGAGGTCATGTGAAGGGTACTTTACCTCTGTTGTTTGTCTCCCCAAACTTATAGTCAGTGTAACCATGAAATCCAAATTTAAGGGTATGCTACAAACTACCTGACTAATACTCCACACATTGTCAAGCTCATCAAAAACAAAGCAATCTGGGAGACTGTCACAGTCCAAGGGATGCTAAGGAAGGATGACTAAATGCAATGTGGCATCCTGGATGGGATCCTATAGCAGAAGACCAACACTAGGAAAAACTGAAGTGTGTCATTTAGTTGATAGTAATGGATGAATGATGGTTCCTGGGTTGTATGAAATACATCATAATGTTACTAAATGCTAATGATAAAGGAAACTGGGTGTCAGGTATACAAGTACTGAGTTTACTATCTTTACAACTTTTTTGTAAATCTATAACTGCTCTAATTTTTTAAAAAAGATTATTATAAGAGGCAGATAGAGTGAGCTAGAGAGAAGCTATGTAAAAAAGCCTTGGTCTATTGTTGTATTTGAAGATGGAGAAATAGGGCCATGAGTCACAGAATGCAAGTGACCTCAAAAAGCTGGAAAAGTCAAGGAAATGAATTATTCTCAAATCTAGAGAAGGAACATAGGTCTGCCAACACCTTAATTTTGCCCCTGAGACCCATTATTGAATTACTGACCTCAAGAACAATAAGATAATATTTTTTTGTTTGTTTTAAACCATGTAGCTTTTGGACAATCTTATAGCAGCAATAGGAAATAACATAATGAGATAACATGTACCAAGTGCAAAAGGAAAGTCAGTGCCAACTAGAAATGGGATAAGAAAAAAAAAAGATTAAATAAAAATTAGTATGCAGCCATGGTGGGTAGAACTGAGTTTGCCCACTGGATATTTTAGCTACTTGGTCCACACTTTAGTGTTTGAGAAAAAGAAAAAGAAAAAAAAAAAAAAACTTAGGCCACTTTATTCGCCCTGTATCGCTTAAGAGTGATGTTGTACCATGAAAGCATCTCAACTCCTCAAGTTTTTGCCAAAATAGCATAAAGAAAATGCCAATTTCATTAAGTTTGAAATGTTTTCTACTGATAAAAGATAGAAACAGACAGCAATTGTCTTCCTAGATATCTCAGGATATGATCTGGGGTGGAATGCATGGGATAAAAAGGAATGACTTAAAGGAAACTGGCTTAACATTTAAGAGACACAATCTTACCCTGCTGTGTGACCTTATGCAGACATCAATCTCTTGTGTTTCTGGTTTTGTAGAAAAAATACTGAAAATTATACCTGCATTTCCGTCTTGCCAAGGATGCAGTGAAAGATATATTAAAAATATATGTGAACCTCTAAGTTATACATGTATATGATTTTCAGCTTAATATAATGTAAGCTATTTTGCTGTAAATTATAGTTATGCCTTATTCATAATTTTCTTTCAAATGAGTTCATGTTTGGGGGTGGCGGGTAGTTGCCTTATTAATAAAGAGATAGTGCATTTGACAAAATCTCATCTGTGGAAAGCATGAGTTCACAGTTTTAATCCTGTCTTCCTCCCAGTGTTCCAAAGGGCCTTTCAGCACAGCCTGCTTGACCTCTAGGCCATGAAGGAGGAAATGGCTGCACAGACCGGGCCTTGGTTGTTTCCAACTATGAAGTGAGTAGAGGAAAATCTGAACTGTGGGGAGCAAAAGCTCCATTAAGGTCAAGTGTCAACCTTCCTGTGGCCAACTGGGGAATTACATGGAAAAACTGGCTCCTGTCTCACTGTTTATTAATTTGTAACTTGTACACTCTTTGAAGGAAGGGCAGAACTTGAACACCAATCCCTGGTTCCAGCCGTGGCTTCTCTTTGAAGGAAGGGAATCTTCAATTTTAGCTTCTCCCAGGGGTTATTAGGAACTTCAAGTTGAACCAGCTGTCACTTATTATATGTCCACAATTTTATCTGGGGCTTTTGTGGCAATATAGATAGATGTTTAAAAACATGCTTCCCAAACCTGTCTGATATGCACATTCAGAAAAATGTAGGGATCTAGGCTACCAGTCAGCATTGCACTGGGGCTGGGGAGGCATTGAGGTTGATTTCAGGGTCACACCTTCCTTTTCTACCCTCATCTGCTTCCCCCAGACACATGTGTACTTCTGATGCCATCTCTTAAAAAGACCTTGCCTGGCTACACAAGCAGAACCATAAACAGTTCACACATTAGTAACCTGTCTACCTTACCATCTTTATTTTTCCACATACTGTTTATTGCCAACTAGTATAGAGGTATGTGTTTAATGTTTTATCTTATTCAATATCCCTCTCAACAGTTCAGTGTCAGTTCTGCAGTGGGAAGAGTGTTTAGCAGTATTCTGTTCAATGTCAATGAATAAATTCAGTTGTAACAAATGTGTCAGTCTGACGGGGGATTTTGATTTTATAAAAGTAGGGGTACATGAAAATTTCTGTACTTCCTTCTTAATTTTGCTATGAAGCTCAAACTTCTCTCAGAAAATAAAATCTTAAATAAGTGTAGTTTGTTTATCAGGTATAGAGTTTCTATCCTGAAAGATGAAGAGTGCTGTGGATGGATTCTGGAGTAGCACAACTACTCAAATTCATATTACGCCTGGATTCTGTGCATAGTAAAAGAACTATACATATAACAAGGGTTAAGAGAGTAATTCCACGTTGTGTTATATCTTAATATAAGAATACTGCAAAAATTTTAAAAAGTGGAAGTTACCAGCCAGTGCTCTGATGTGTAGTACCACAAAGGGTCTATGTAAAGCCAACACTGCACTACTTTATGAATTGAGTTAGTCCTGGACATTTTCTCACTTGATTCAATTCCTTGTAAGCATCTACTATCTGAAATGCATTCAGAGAAGCACCACCACACGAGATGCATAGGTGATAAGATCTTGTATTTTGCCTTCCAGATACACACATAAATAACTCAAACACAAAGCAAGCAATGGAAAGGAGCAGCTGCCATGCTGTGATTTTCTGAAGGGAAATAAATTAATTCTATCTCGGAAGGGTTCATAAAGATGGTGTCTGTGATCAGTGCTTTGGAGAATGAGTGACATGTTCCAGTTTGGGAACAGAATCATTCAGATGGCTGAAAAGCCTAGGTAGGGAAGGTCCAGGTACAGTCAAGAACTTGTCTGTGTGAGCTGTTCTTGATTGAATCCCTTGATTGAAAGACTGATTGAAAGACTGTGATCGTCTTTGTTCTTCTAAGAATAACAGATATTGTCTATCTTTTTGTTTGACATTTCAGCCTCCAGGGTTTGTTGCTCCCTGAAATTAGACACAACACAGTAACTCTTTGGTCAATGTTCCAATAATCAGTCTCCTCAACACTTGAAAAGGTCATGTTCTTAATATTTTCTCTGGAGTTTGGTCAATAGTATAAAGAAAAATTTTCAGAGTTTCTCAGGTTTGTTTCAGTACAGTTGTGTACATTCCTTTGTTTTGCTTCTCTATAGTCTACATATAAGTGAAATCATCTGACATTGAAATCTAAGTGTAGAATTGAGGGTACCAATGCAGTGGGGGGGCTATTGGGGACAAGAGAAGGAGGGGGTCCAGTAGACTATGGTGGAGGACTCTAGGTGATTTGTTGGTAGGGGTGGCATGGTAACCAAACATCTGAAGAGGTGTGAGCCTCTACGTCACATAAACCAATGCTACCCCAATAAAAATAATACAAAAAGAAATAAATAAAATACCAATTCATTCAGGAAAAAATAAGAAGAACCACACACTCTTCAGTTTTTCTTCTCCTCACTTGGAAAGTTCAGAGTGAAAATACCTGCTGAGAGTGAGCTATCTTTAGCATGGAAAAGTCTGCTGCCAAGCAGCTCTGGCCTGGTGTGTGCTCTGAGAGTACCTGCACCACCCACACACCCTCCATGTCTTGTCATTCCCTGCTATGGTTGCCATTTATGTGAATTCTTAGTAGCTGGACTCAGAGTCACCCTGACTCCAGAGCAGCCTAGACCTATGTGCGTGCAGAATGCTGGAGAATCAGGTATACATCAGTTTTCTTTGTCTACCATATACCTGTACCTGTCTAATTCCAAGTCGTTCTTGATACTGAATATTTGTTTCTCAGTAGTCCAACATAATATCACACACATTGAGTTACTAAGTCTTTTAGTATGTTTTTTTTAATTTAAATGATTTTGATATATAGATGATTTTATATATATATATATACAGTACAGTTGCATACTTTAGTTTGGTTGTTATCTTGTCTTGTCTTTTCCTCCTGGCCTTTAGTTTGTTTTTTCTACATTGCATATATTAGTGAAACCATTTGGTTTCTGTCTTTTTCCTTCTGACTTGTTTCTGCTACTGATAAGGAAAGTGTAAGGCTCTATAAGAGCACATCAGACCTGGAGTTCCAAGATCCTCAGAAGAATTAATAGTTAAGCCAATTTGGCACCAGTTAGCATATTCTGAGTTGGCTTCTACATGGGTGAACTATGCTAGTGCAGTCTAAGCTGGCGGTACATAATGCTAAGAAAAATTATCCAAAATTTTGAAATAATGCAAAAGGAAGACAGCATGTCCTTTTGATTTCATCCTAGTTTTTTGACTAACAGACACACTTAAAGGTTATCTAATTCTCTAGTGTAAAATATTCATATTTATTATTTACCTTTGATCAGAATCATCTTGTGAAGGTAGAAATAATCTGTAGAAAACTGAAAACTTGAAAATTATTTTGGTAGTACTATTCAGTAGAGAAGATAAGCCTGAAGATTAATTTTCTATTCATTTTGTATTATATTAACCTACTTTGTATCTGACTTGGTATTTTTTTTCCAGCATTCTCTTTAATTAATGAATGCTCATGTCCTTCTTGTGTAATCGGGGGGGGGGGGATAGGGACACCCCCGTTTAAATTCCTCCTTCCTATGGGTTTTTTTGCCTGCGCGCAGCAGCTGCTCAGATATTAAACCTTAACAACCAGGAGAGACAAGAGATTTAGTTACAGATACAGAAAAAAATAAAATGAAAGAGTCTACGCCCTTATAAATGTTTTAAACAGAATAGAGCCCCACTTCTGCTCCTCAAGGAGCTTCATGGGGTTTACCTCAGTCTTAGGGTACTTCTAGTTGGAAATGCCAGGACCTTGACTCCCAATCCTGTCGCTCCAGTTGGTACCAGATGAATCCAACCAACACAGGTGGGGCTCAGACGGTCTCCCAAAGGCAGGCCTATCCAAGTGTCACTGTCGCTCTGCACTTTACCCGGGTCACCTCTCCTCTGCCTTTACACAGGTCTTGCTCCTCAGAAACCAAATGCTGGGGGGGTGAGGAAGCTCCAGAGGACCCAGCTGGGTCCTTCTTCTGAAGCTTAAAACCTTTGCACCTGATGCCAATCTCCAGGCTCTCGCTCTCACTCCACTCTCCATGCTCCTCTCCAAAATTGTATATCTCTATGTTTTACCTTCCCTCTTTTTATCCTTTTCCGTGCTTCCCAGTCACCATCCCACCTTGGTGTGATACCTCCCTTTGCCCTCTGGGCCTGCCTTCAACCTCAGGACCATACATTATATAATTCCAAGTCTGCCCAGGTAATCACTTTACTCTAAAAAGGGAAACTGGCCTCAGGCTAGTCTTAGTCTCTGTCTTTCAGAGGCAGATGACTGCAATGCCCACTTTCCTTTCTCAATGAAAGGAACTGGTTTCATCTTTGAGTCCAAGGTTCATCTTTAGGTCCCAGCTTCACTTGGACTAGCTCTATTATGTTGCTGGCTCCCTCTTTAAGGAATTAACTAAACTTTTACATATAAATATGTGTTTGTATGAAAATAAAGCTTTTTGGAAATGATGCTCTGACTGTGAAAACACCTAGGTAGGGAAGGGAAAATGTAAAACACAGATCTGAGTCTCCCATTCAAACCTAATATAGGTTTGAATCTCTAGGTAAAAGAGCCTAGGAATTTTGCATTTTTTGAAAGATTCTATATCACTCTAATGCTAAAAGTCAGTATGATGGTGTTTGGAAATCAGTGGAAGAAAACTTCCAAGAATGTCTCAATGCCCAGCAAAATGATGTTTGACACTTTATCAAAAAAGCTCTCCTTTTTAACTTGAGTTTTTGTCCTTGGAAAACACAACCCTCTCTTGAAGAGTGATAATTAAAGCTGTTATCAGTCATCTATAATCTGAGATAGAAGAATAAGAGGACAACAAGTGGAAGGGTAGAGGAGAATTTCTGAGGTGAATAAAGGGTCCATGGAGAGGGGGAAAGGGAAGTTGATGATAAGAATGGGGTGGGCAGTTGTTGAATAGCATCATCATCATAACTGTCATCATCATCATCATCATCATCATCACAGCTATTTTTCTTACAGTCCTTGTCAGAGCATAACTACTGTTAGAAACAAATTTCAATGTATATGCCACTAGCTACTAAAAGTATTCAAGGTTACCTCTTATCAAAAATACACAAAGATATTTCACAAGCTAGAGAAAGAAAATAAAATACATCCAGAGGAGTAAAACATAAGTATATTAACCACAAAGACTGAATTTGTGCATTATAGTAATTGACAATTAAGTTTTCCCCAAGCTTCCTATCAGACAAGGTTACAAGGAAACCAAGTTATTTACATGAAGCTTGTTCTCTAAAGGAAGGAAGTGCACTGAATTTTTAGTAGAGGAAGACTAATTCTGACACTAGGAATATGTCATTTGTACAGGGTATCTGGTGGACACTTCAAAGATAATGTATTCAATAATATTTGTACAGACAGAAAGTGCTAGTGAATCATGTGATGGTTTTATTTATGCCACCTCTCAATAAAACCGATAGTGTCTGTTGGTGAGGTGATTGGAAGAAGTAAAAGGGAAGGAAGTCAAGGTGATTCAGATGGATCATCGACATGAAAAGAAAGAGAGTTAAGAAGTTTCCCATGGAGAGATCTACAAAGGACCCTCAACTTTCACTTATACCACCAAACACTAATTCTGGGGCTTCAAAAGTTTAAATTATACTTGAATCCACTTTACTTCAGGAGGTGAAGAGCCAACTTCACACAACCAGTCAGGTGCCTTTCAGCCTACCTGACTTTTTTCCTTTCATATGAAGCTATCTACTGAGATGAATCTACTAAATGTGAAATTAGTCGTTCCCCTTCTCGCTGGCAGCAACTTTTCGGCAGTTAATAGAAGTCACACTCAAGAGTAATGTCATGAGGGAACCTCAGTGCTAGGAGGGCAAATGTCAGTAAAAACTGACAAATACCTTCTTTTCTTCCATTTTTGCTGTTTTCATTAAGAACACTGTGGTGTTAGACATAAAACTGCTACAAGAAGACATCAGGAATAACAAGTATTTTCTAGAAGTAAATGATTAGCACAAACAACGCTATATACATGGGTTGTTGGAGATCTTCAATCTCTCAGACATTACGCTCTAAGGTAAGAAGATGGACAGTATAATTTACATATATTCTTATATAAGCAAATCAATATATATGCATATGTATTCATGCTTATCTTTGTTGTAAATTTATTGAACCAACACTGAAATATAAAAATGTCATCTAACTACTTCTCATCCTTTAACCTATATGTAAATGACATCGAAATCCAGTTAAAAGTCTCTTCAGATTCAGAAGTAGATGTCTGGGTAAGGCCTGAGAATCTGCATTTTTAGCAAATAGGGCATGGCCAGCTGATGAGAACAGAGACCTCAAGTGTAGTGTGACTCTCACACTGGTCACAGGTCAATTTTTTTTTATGACAAAAGAAAAACTTTAATTTTTCCTTTATTTTCTCATTATTAAAAAGGTTATCAATCTGCTGAATATAGATGAAATAAATCACTTATTGCTAAGGGTACAAATTTTAATCTTAATTAAATTTTTATATTATCATCTCAAAGCAGTTTTCTCCATATTTAATAATAAGGAATAGACTGAGGTAATGGAACATATATATAAGCAAATTAATAAATTAATAAAAAATAAAAGAATAATAATTCATGTTAAATGTTCTATTACCTCTGGTCGGGTCATTTTGAAAAAAAGTTTCAAATTAGAAGAAAGGAATTAACTGCAATCTCACAGTGAGAACAAGTAAGCAAGGAAAACAGCTATTCCAGTGACATGTGAAGGAATGAAATCTGCTGAAATATTGAAAGTTAGACATAGTTCAATTGAAACATCAGCAAATATGTTGTCCTGAATGCCTTTACAATGTTCTTCATCTGTTTGCAAATGTCTCATTCAGCTATCTTTTTGGCTTAATGTCAACTTGGATTGTTCCTACTCAAATTCATAGCAAAAATGAAGACTAGAAATGGAGAACATAAAATATACTACTAAAAGCAAATTTAAACATTTAATAATGATAAAAATGGTCAGTATATCTAGAAGATATAAGGATTATAAATTTATATACACCTTATAACAGCTATAAAACACATGAAACAAAAAACTGACAAGTAGAGATAAATAATTCAATTATAGATGAATATTCCAATATCTCTTTTGTATTTACAAATCCACTCAAAGGAGGGAGGAAGGTGGGAGAAGGGAAAAGAAAAGAGATATACCAGTTACCATACTCTTTTTGATGGCTGCTGGAGATTTCATTTTCTAGGGAATTCACGAGTTTGTGAGGAAGGGTTGGGGAGAAAAATTGTCAATCAATGTGCCAGCAGCCATTTTGAATTTTCAATTGCTGAGGGGACTCCATGGATTATAGCCTTAGAGAAAGAGGGGGTATCTAAGAATAATAAATGACTCACCATAGCAAATCCACTACAGGAAAACCTCACCTAACATTTTCTGGAACAGTACAGTTTCTGAAGTATCACTACACACATTCTCCTTTGACCCCAAACTCTGTTAAGAGGCAGAAAAGCATTGCCTCTCTCTCTCTTACAGATGCAGCAACTGTGTTCCCTCCAATTCCTTTGGCTGCTTCCACAAGAAAGACCTCTGCAAGGCAATTCTTCATTCCCTGGAGGGCTAAAACTACGATCGCTCAGAGCCACGATCCCAGCTCACAGAAAATGTGATTCAGGGTACAGAAATATGACTCACATACACATACTCGGGAACTCACAGATCCTGTAAATGAAGGCTGGTTTTGCTTTATGAATAATGATCTGGGCCGGGCATGGTGGCACGTGCCTGTAAGCAGCAGCCTAGGGAGCCATGGTGGGAACTGGGGATTGCGGTTTGAGTCCCACCCGGAGCAACATAGCAAGACCTATTTCCAAAAAATTAGCTGGGCATGGTGGCTTGTTCCTCTAATCCCAGTTACCTGGGAAGCTGAGGCTGGAGACTGCTTGAATCTGTGGTACCCCAGGAAACGTGAGCCTGCAGTTCCACAAGCAAAAATAGTGAGACCTAGTCTCAAAAAAAAAAGAAAATGAATAATGATCTGGATCTGTGGGAACACTAGGAAGCTGAATAAATTGTGGACACTGTGCGAGTTCCCTGCATACAGAAAGGGCACAAACACTTAGCCAGAGGGATGGTCTGGCAGCTTCTGTGTCTTGGACCCAGGCCCTCAGATCCCCATGGGACCAGCTGCTGCCCCATTTGGGCATCACGGGTCACATCAGTCAACCAGATGCTTGCAGGCTCTGGCCACACATCTGTCTCCCCCTGAGTGTGGACCATTCATCAATGGTCCATAGCAGGAAGACTGTAGCCACCCCATTGCTCAGGCTCACTGCCCACTAGCAGCATACTTGAGATCTCTTCTTTATTCAGCAAAGAAATTCAAGGCAGGTTTCTGTGGCTTCCCCCAATGGTCTCTCAGAGAAGAAAATAGAAACTAATAATCTGGTCCACTAAGGAGGGAAATTGCCAGTAAAGAGAGCACATCAGTCAAATTCCCAGTGGGTTTGAAAATAAATGACAAAGTGTTAGCAACAGCAGAATTTTGATAATAACAGAGACAAGGTTCCCAACATCCTGGCTCTGGCTTTCAGAGTGGTGGTTTGCTCCCCTCTGTTTTGAAATTACTTGGCGTTCCTGACAAATTGACCAGCTCAGCGGAAAGTACATTTTCCCATGGGTGCTCTCCACTAGACCCCAAGAACGGACAATGTGTGGGGCTCTACAGCCTCATCTTTCCCACTGAACCCCTAAGCCTATGCCACATGCTTTCTCTATAGCTGAAGATACATCACTGTTGGCTGCTGAAGTATTTTTAGCAAATTCTAGGCTTGCCATTCCGTGCCCATACCACACTGAATTTCTTACATTATGGACATTTTTGAAAAGAACCACAATGACTTTATCATAGCTATCAAGGTTAAGAAGTCAATTCTGAGTACTAGCAATATGCAAATTTTGCACTTTTCTCAAAAATACCTTTTTACAGTTCATCTATTCAAATTAGGTCATAATATGTCCACATATAGTATGCGGTTATCTCTTCCCTATATCTTTTCATTCTAGAGTAGACTCACCTCCCTTACCAGCTACCATTAGCTGAATTGCAGAAACTAGTTTAGTTGTCCTGAAGATTGTCCCACGGTCTGGATTTGTCTATTTGTTTCCTGTGGTCTCTTTTAATGGCCTGTTCTGTGAACAGGAAAATGGATCAGTGACTTGATTATATTTTGGTATGTGTACATGTGTGTACACATATGTATGTACACACATATATCTGCATCAAATTAAGTGAGTGTCCAGCTTACTATATATACTCAGTATATATATATATATATAGTACACTTACATACATATATATTTATTTACATATGTATATTACATATATTCTTATATACATATACTTATATTGTAAGATCTATATATAACAAAGAATATTTCCTCAGTGCTGCTGTATTCTTCCTATTATATCATACAAGTTATCTCTAACATCATGTCTCCCATATTCAGTAATAATATTCAGCAACACTAACCTTGATCAGAGGATTACCTGGTAAATTGTGATCCCTGTATTTTTAAGTGTGCCCAGTGAATGCTGAGTCACATCAACAGAAGTTCTCTAAAGAAAATGCTCACACACATTTGTTGCTTTGGTTTCTGAAATTTCTGAGTCTTAGTTGTTTGATGCATCTATAGTTTGCTGAGATACTTTAGATGTCCTTTTAAAATTCCCTGAGTGAACATATATAATGACTGCATATAACTCAGCCTTCACAGAAAAGAGTGTGAGGTTTCTCAAAACAATTCAGCAATTCCAATCCAAGGTGTCTACCTGAAAAATACAAAAAGACTAATTCTAATGGGATATATACACTCCTATGTTTATTGCAGCACTATTCACAATAGCTAAGCTAAGGAAACAACTTAAGCATCCAAAGACACATTTATGTATTTAAAAGATGTGCTACACATGGAATACTACTCAATGACAAAAAAAAGATAGACTAGAACAGCCTAGAGCTCTTGTCATTTGCAATACCTAGGATAGGATAGAATAAGACAGGACAGGACAGGACAGGACAGGACAGGACAGGACAGGACAGGACAGGACAGGACAGGACAGGACAGGACAGGACAGGACAGGACAGGACAGGACAGGACAGGATAGGATAGGATAGGATAGGATAGGATAGGATAGGATAGGATGGGATTACACTGTGAAGTTAGTCAGAAGGAGAGAAACAAATACTAAATGATTTTACATATTTGTAAAATATGAGTAAGATAATAAGAGAAAAAACAAAGGAACTGAAAAAAATAAACCAGAACAAAGTCTAGAAAAAAGTCTGTAGAACTATGGTTGTTAAAAAGGAAGGAGTGAGGACAAAGGTAAGGGAACGGGTGCTTTGACAGTGGCGGGTGGTGCAGACATATGAAGATGTGTGAACCTGTTCCCCTAAATTATGCACTGTGTTCTAAACCAATAATATCTCAATAAAGGGGGGGGGGGATGATTGGAGATGCACAACAGGGCCAGAGATGTGAGGGCCTTATTAACTGATGCCTGTAGGTCAGACTTTATACTGAGGGCATGGAGAGCCATTCATGTGTTTTAAGTAAGGGAATGGCGTGTGCAGATGTACATTTTCAAAATACCAGAGGTGGAAAGGTGGAAAATGGATTGTGGGTTTAGCAAGCAGAGGAGTAATCTAGAATCTGCAATCACTGCGGGGAGGCTGCACAGGGAAGATAGTAACAGAGATGCATGATAGTGAGAGCAAAGAGAGATGCAGACCTAGCATGTGGAGATAACAGGATGGAGTTGAGAAGATGGACAGGACTTTGACTCATGCCAGATATGCCAGTGTGGGTTCCACTGATAGAAAAAGTAGGTTAGAAAGGAAAATGAATTTCAGTTTTGGACAAAATTAATTTGACAAGCCTGTGTGACACCCATTGTCACACTGGAAATGATGAGCCTTAGAGTTCAGGGCAAAGATTGGTGCAAAAATGAGACATTTAAAAATTGACTTATTTGAGTGGAAATAGATGGCAATGAGGGGGAAAGCATGGCACTGAAAAATGAAATGCAGTACATGGGCAAAAATAGAGACCAGTAAAAGAGAATGGAGGACCTATGGATTAGGTCAAAATTAAACAAAGTAAGCAATGTGAACTTAGAAATTGAGTCCCAGGCCTTGTCGATGTGTTCACTTCTCCTTCCTGGCCCAAGGTGTCACCCACAGCCATACTCTGCCAGATTCTCAGTCAAGTCAACTGAAGAATCTCCTGGCTTGGTCCTCCTCTTTGTATTAAATGGAGATGGAGGTACCAGAACAAGTGCTGTATTTATGTGATTGTGGATTTATGGGACATGTTGTTCAATTTGCATGTCTCTGAGGATAGAAAGCACAAGTAGAGCCCTGGATCCCAATGATCAACACAAGATAGGAGTGAGTAGGCTCAGTGAATGGAGATCAGCAAACTGAAGAATGTTCACACTTTTAAATATTTCACTATAAAGCTGCTTAAAGTGAGGGACTCCCAGAAGCCATCTGCACAATTTTCCACTTAACCAGGAAATGGTTTCCATTTAAAGACACAAATCATATTGGTATATTGTGTTGAGGTTTACATGATTCATAAATATCTGAAACTTGAAGCAAAAAAAAAAGCATGAAGCTATTAAACAGTCTAGGGAAGGGCTCTGAGGCAAAGGCACAAGTGACAGCATTAAATGCTCTTCTGAGTTTAAGCAGGTCATGCACTGAAATGTATTCATGGAATTCAACCAAGCAGGAGGCATGAATGACCTTGACAAATTCTAGCTGGTAGCTGAGAGGCTGGGGCTTGCACAGTAGGAATGAACCCTGCACAGAGAGAAGAGATGAGGTAGAGGAAGCTATTTTCTCAGGGGATTAAACTGTGTTAAAATACCCATGGGACAGAGCAACAGAGCTGATGATAGAGAACAAGGTAAAGTACAGGACAAAGAGTTCCCAAGGAAATGAGGCTGATACGAGATAGAGCTTAAGAGGAAGGCAAATGTGAACTTTGTACATTAAGAAGACCTCCTGTCCTAGTATAAGTAGAAGGAATTAGAGAAAAATGCATCTTTCATACATGAGTTTGATACTCTGTAGTAAGTGTAGGTCCCATAGCCTGCAAATGCTATTTCCACTGGGGTTGAGGGGTCTCTGCGGTGAGTTTCAAACTTGGCCATGTTTAAAGACTATGAAGTTTGTAAAAACCCAGACACTTGTATCTCTGAGGTGGAAACGAGCATCAGTAGTCAGGAAAAATAAGCCACTATCTAAAAGACTCTAATATGCAGTCAAGGTTGAGAAGTAGTTCTCAAGAGACATTATATGATTCAATATTTGCAAGTAAGAGATAATTTTATAGTTAGGAGCAAAAAGAATTTGAACGAACCTTCCATTCTCTCTTTTCTCAAATCAATAGCATACCAATGAATTCTCAAAGGAAACAGAACAGGAAATAGTTCAGTGCAAGGCACGCAGAAGGGAAAAGCAGAATTTTGATAAACAACTGTTTAAATTGCATGGGTTCATATGAACAAAATGAGTAAAAATAAAATGTATTTCTCACTGAGGGTGGTCAAAGTTTGAAAACCAGTGCTTGAAATAAACTTTCCCATATGAGAAAACTGAGGTTCAGATCAATGGTTTTCCCTGGTCACACACAGGAACATACACATAAATGTTAGCAAATCCCAGACTAGACTAGTTTCCCTGACAACTGCTTCCAGGGCAACTACTGATTCTCTACTTCCTGTATCATCTGTTGGTTTCTGCACCTTATCTCTATTGTAAGCTTCCTGAGGCTAAAGTTCACCTACATGGGCCAATTTCTTCGCTTCCCACATACTTCTTTTCTATCAGTTTGATTTTCTTTTATTAAAGTAATTTGGTAGCAAGTCTCGTGGATACTTTCTTTGAAAATGTTTTGAATCACAATTTAGCTCAAGGATTCTCATATTGTGTACATTTAAAACACCTGAAGAGCTTGTAAAATTGCCATGACTCTGTAGGTTTGGGATAGATTCTGCATTTCTCACTCAGCCCCAGGAAATTCTGATGCTGCTGGCCCTTGAAGCAGATCCAGAATTCCATGTGAACAGTATTTCCACCGAGTGTGCTGCAGATCTTTTGCTGTCTTCCTCTGTTGCTAGTAACAAATTTCTTATCACTTTTTAATATTTGTTTCAAAGAAACCTCTTATTCCCCTTGGTTACTTTTTTCACTATTTTTGATGTGCTACAGATCCCAAGGCCCTATTTGGGTCTTAGAATGCTTCTTAAATATTAAACTTAGTCTCTTCTCAATTCTGAAAGAATTATCTGCTACTGCTCCTTCCAATAAAGCTTCATGGATCTTACATCCTAACAGAATGAGACACAAAGTGACAGGCATAAATAAGTAAATGGTGATAGTTACTATGGTAAAAAGAAAAAGTTTCTATTTTGGAGTATGCAGGGGGGAAATTTCAAATATGATGGGTAGAATGGACCCCATGTGGTATATGGCATTCTTTTTGAAGACATGAGGAATATCAGCAAGGAGAGTGTTCTAGGCAGAGGCAAGAGTCCTCAAGATCCTCCTGTGGAGGTTGTTTGGGAATGAAGATCACATGGGTCTTGGCCTCACTGACCACTGTTAGGAAGGTTTGGATTTTTACATGGCATGGGTTGATAGCCTAGAGCAGAGTTTCAAGCAGAAACTGATTTAAGCTGACTTATATTTTTAAAGGATATTTCTGACAGTCCGGGAGGGGAGAAAAGACAAGAACAAGTGGAGAGTTGAGGTATTTTTCAATAATCCTTGTAACAGATTAGAGGCATTGAAATTTATCTTGGCATTGAAATTGGCTAATCAAAGTTGAAGTCCAGATATTCCAAATATCAGCAGTTCTCCTGAACCAGCAAGAGATAATGGGATTCCCAAAGGTTTGCATATAGAGAGTGGGAGAAAGAGAGATCTCAGGGAAGACACCAAGATTTTTGACTTGAGCAACCAAAAGGACAAAATATTTATCAATGAATGGGGTAAACTGTAAGTAGAGTAACTTTAGGGGAGGAAGTAGGTAATGAATAATCAGTTTGATGAACACAAGTCTGAAATCTGAGGGAGAGAAATCTGAGTCATTAGCATGTATCAGCCTATTTTTGTAATTGGGTGAGATCATCAAGGAGATGAGTAAAGAGAGAGGGAATAAAAGTTGAGCTGGGATGCACCTACTTTAAGTGATGAAGGAAGTCAGCATGAAGCAGTGACCAATGACAAAAGAGGGAATCTAGGAGAGCTTGGTGCCCTGGTAGCCAGGTGAACACAATATATCACAAAGCAAAGGGATCATTTATGTCAAAAATGCTGCTGATAGATTAAGTAAGGCTAAAACTGAAAATTGACCTCTAAATTGATCATGAAGTAAGTCACATAAGATACAGATTTCCCCTACTTTCTAAAAGTAGAATCTTCTTATCTGGTATACACTGTAAGTTATTTTTGGACCTGGGAATACTCCAAAAAAATTCCATATGAACTCATTATAATAATATTCCCAGGCTCAAAAAATAACCTTTCAAGTCATATCGTATAAGAACTTCTACATTCAGATACCAGAGGAAACCCTATGGCTCATTAACCATTCCACTCTACAAGAGGTAAAACTGGTTCATAATTTGTAAATGTTGGTACCAAGACACAAACCAAGTCTTCTTGGTGCCATAAACCACACTCAGACTAAGCCTACATGAGAATGCACAGTCAAATATCAGTGATTTGATACCGCAGTCAGACCCAATTGACAGATGACTGAAGACTGCAACTTTTAAAATACTTTGCACCTGGCACTGAATGACACATAGAAATAGAAGGCATTTCAATTCTCTTGAAGTTCAAATTGATGTGGGAAGAAGTAATGAAGATAGCAATGTACTAGAAAATGTTCAGTTATGGGACTCTGACTAAAAGAGCCTAGAGAAGCTTGCAGAAGCTGGCATGTTTTCCTCACAGCACAAATCTCTCCTCCCTGGATGTGAGCATTCTGCTCTCTGGTCTCTAGCAAATGCCACTGGTTAAGTGCAACACTGATCTGGTAGCTTAAGAAATGCTATAAAAATGAAATGCTATAAAAGTCAACATTAACAAATGAATTCAATGTCTCTTACACAGGACTCTTATGATGAAATTCTCTTAGATTATATCCCCTAAAAGTTTACTATTGCTGTAACCAAGTGTGGAACAAGCTTTAATCAGTCATAACTGCTACTTTTCCATTTCTCTTCAGCTTCCAGGATGATCAAAACCAAATGTCCTGATTGCAGTAAATTCACTAGCAAGCATCTTTCAGCTCAGAACATCCCCTGCCCCCACAAGCGCTGGTTCTCTTTCATGTTTATGCTCTTGGTCCTATTAGAGGCTAAGCTATCTCAAATCTGTTGAGAGAAGTTGGTGAAAAAGAATTTTTAAAAAAATGAGTGAAATGATCTTTAGAAATTTAGATCTGGTCCTCCTCTGAATGCCCTAGAATACCTAAAACTCTTGAGAGGTCTATGGGGACAAAACAAAGAGTATAACATCACAGGCCAGAACTCACCCTGACACTGAGGGATATGGGCACTAAAAGACTCTGTCTCCTCCTGTTCCACTTTCAGCCTTTGGACAGGGAACAAAGCCAGGACTGTCCTTACTTGACTCCACAACAGACCCTGGGGATGACACACTGGTTATCTCTAAGCTAAGTTCGGTGATTTTACGTCCACACACTCCTCACCACGGTCACTCCCTTTGCTCTCTGGCCCACCTCTTGGTTGGGTGCTCTCCCACATTGCATCTGCCTTCTAGTTACAGCTGTTTGCTTAAGGGGACGATGTATCATGGTAGAAAGAAAACTGGCCTTAGAGTCAGTTCCTTGAAGATGAAAGTACAAATCTTGGCCCTACCATTTCCTAGCACCCTGACTTTGGTCTCTAAGTCTTAATTTTCTGGTCTGTTAAAATCAACAAAAAAGCAGCGGCAAATAGTACCTTTTTTGCGACTCACAGGATCAAATTAAATTCAATAATAGGATGCAAAGAACACTGGCGACCAGAAAGATCAAAACCAGAGTTTTCAACTTTGAATTACTTCAAACCCTTCCAGACAGTTTTTCTAAAAGGGAAAGACAAGTAATAAATAAGGGTAGTATATAGTTTGTTAGAAGGTGATAAGTACGAAGATCAAATTCACAGTAGAGCAGAGGATGCAAGGGAAAGGAAGTCTGAAGCAGGGGGTCCAAGTCAATCTCACTGAGAAGCTGATATCTAGAAGACTTCAAGGAGTTGAGATCCATGCAGTTATCTGGGGAGAAGTATGTGGGTGGTTCACCTGGTTTGGTGCTAGGAACAGAGCACTCCTTCCCCTCTCGTCTCTGCTCAAGTTGCTTGAGTACCTTCTCTTTCCATTAAACTGTCTAGTAGGGGTTCTTTAGCTTCTGTTTATGGAACGTATCAAACATAACAAAATAGACACTATATTGAACCTCTACCTACTCATCACCACCTACTTTCGATAATTACCGATTTGTGGATGATACCATTTAATCTACCCTAGTCACTTCTCCCATCACATGCCCTGTATTATTTTGCCCAAATCCTAGATATCAGAAAATTTCACCAGTAAATACTTCATCATGCATCTCTAAAAATACAGATTTTAAGAAAAAAAATAACTATGGTACTATCATCATATGAAAAGAAATAAATCATTCTTAATGTTATCAACTATCCATTCAGTGTTCAGATGTCCTTTGTTGTCTCATTATTTTTTAATGAGATGCCTCTTTGTTTTTTCTTTGTTTATTATTACATCATAGATATCATTTCTTGGTACCGTGGAAATATTTTAAAGCTCTTATAAAACAAATCCACTTTCCCTTATGAAAGAAAGTTGTATTAGCAAGATAGGGACTTACTTGTCTCACGGGTGTTTCATTAAGAAGAATCTGAGCAACCTAATCACTTTCCACACTAAGCATTGAAGGGCCTCCCCATGACGGAGTGACCTGTGATATCCTCCAATTTTGACCTGGATGGGAAGACTAGAGAAGTAGAAAAGAGAAGGGGGAGAAAAGCCTGAGAAAGAATAAGCAACCAGTAGTTACAAAAAGCTAAAAGTTCCCCAGCCGGGGGGAAAGGGACTAGCCACCATTCCCCAGCTGCCATTTTGTGATTCTCCACTGAAATGAGCACTTACTTTTTTCAAGGTGTGGTTGGGCATAGAGGGGTGGCATTTATTTCTATATCTCTGACACTGCCAATGACCTTGGGAAATCATTTTACTTCTCTGGGTCTCAGTTGTATCATCTGCTGAATTTTATTTTTGCAAGGTTTAATGTTTATTCTTCATTTACTTTTTATTTCAATACACTTTAAATAATGCCATAAATAATACAGAGATAAAAGGGCATTTTTGTACAGCAATTCTGAGAAATAATAGGTATATTTGAAATGATGACCAAAAATCAAAAAAAGAAAAGGTTGTGATATATTCAGGTTTTCCACCTTGTTTTCCAAATTATATTTATTGAGATAAAGTAGACTTATATAGTTTATTTGCTTCAGAGGTTATAGATTTAACTGCTACAAATGTAAATTTTCACACTCTGCCCTGACTCGTGCCCCATTTGCTGAAATCATCTACTTCCTGTCTAGACTCAGATCGTAAAAGCTTTTATTTCAAACGTGTTAGATCAAGACTTAGGAGTCCTTATGCCACGTTCTGTTTCATTTTCGGAAACACTTTACGATATTGTCTGTGAAAAATAAGTTTGATATATTTTCCTTTATCCCTGACCCCCTCTATTCTGGGAGTCAGTATGTATCATGAAATATTCCATCTCCAACAATTTCAGAGCTGAAATTTCTCTCTTCCGTGGCATGCTGGGGAAATGCCTTAAATCTTGATCTCTTTTAGTTTAATGACTGGAAACTGAAAAGCCATGTGATGCTGCATATGATCTCTAACCCTGTGTAGCAAATTCACTTCTGAAAGCTCTCCAAGTGACAGACCTCATCCTGGGGAGCTGCCTACTTAAAAAGCTAGAACACAGAGGCACTGCTCCAGGAAGGGGATTTGAGTCATGTGATATTACTCATACTACCTTGCTCTAGACCTCGGTTTTTGTTATCTGAAAGGGATGAATCAAGAATACATGTACGTACACACAACCATATGTAGAACCTTTTTTTATCTCTATGGTCTACTACCAATATTCTGTTGAAAAGGGAATTTCTAGACAGTGAGAAATTTCTCTGCTTAGCAATTAAATGCAATCAAAGGAAATGCAAAGTCCTACTTCAGGCTTCCCACAACTTACTGCACTGTCTATTCTGGCAGTTAATTATATTCAATTAAGAGCTTTTCTCCCCAAGTAGCAAGCTCAATTGCCTTAGGGGCCAAACTGGTAATCGAAGTGAGTGGAGCGTGCTGGCTTTTAATTCTTTCAGATCTGGCATATGCTTTTACTTAGACACAGGAAAGGGCTCCAATTTCATGAAAATTTTTGCTTTCCCCCATTTTCAGGATCTATTTAATACCACTGGTCTATTTTGCTCTCTTCTTTTGTATATAGTGGTCTGTGAGGAAAAAAAACTTGCTCAACAATTGGAAAATAAAGGCATACAACGGCAATGGTGATGGCCAATTCAATCTTGGTGTCAGAAACTGAACAGGAAATGGTGGGGGCTGCAGTGTAGTAGACAGGACTCAACCTGGGGAAAAGCGACTCAGTCCTCCACACCCCTCCTCCCTTGAATCCTTGAATTGCAACTCACTGACAGGGTTATTAGTGAGATCTTCAGATCTTCACATTTTTAGGTAGAAGTTCCTGCTATTTATTTACCAACTCTGTTTTTGGTTTTTTTTTTGTGTGTGTGTGTGTTATACAAGCCAAATAAAATTGGTTATGTGTATTTGTGCAGTTATTCAGAATCTATCTTGTCAAAAAAAAAAGAAAGAAACAATCTGATGAGACAGAGGTCACATTTTAGATTAAAAAATAATGAGGAGGATGAGGTAGAAAGGGAGGCGCATGAAAAAAAATTCTAAAGTTTGCAATTATGCAATATTCCAAAGCAGATCATGGTGAGGAACCAACTCCCCAATGAAGAGAACCTCTTCCTTCTCAATAATAGCATAAAATAAGAACATGCAGTAATATATACTGAGAACCACATTCCAGATATTGTGCAAGGACTTTATATGGTTTTGAAGCTGGGACCCAAAGATGAACCCAGTTGCTTTCATGAAGAAAGGAATGTGTGCATTGCACTCATCTGCATCTGAAAGACAGAGACTAAGACTAGCCTGAGGCCAGTTCCCCCTTTTTAGAGTAAAGTGATTACCTGGGCCGACTTGGGGTTATGTAATGTAGGGTCCTGAGGTCAAGACAGGCCCAGAGGGCACAGGGAGGTAACACACCAAGGTGGGATGGGGAATGGGAAGCAGGAAGAAGGATCAAAAGAGGGAAGGTGGACCGTAGAGATGGACAATTTTGGAGAGGAGCCTGGATAGTGGAGTAAGAGCGAGAGCCTGGAGATTGGGGTCAGGCGCGGAGGTTTTGGGCCTCAGAAGAAGGACCCAGCTGGGTCCTCTGGAGCTTCCTCACCTCCCCAGCACTCGGTTCCAGAGGAGCAAGACCTGTGTGAAGGTGGAGGAGAGGTGACCCGGGTGAAGTGCGGAGCCACGGTGACACCCGGACAGGCCTGCCTTTGGGAGACCGTCTGAGCCCCACCTGTGTTGGTTGGATTAATCTGGTACCAACTGGAGCGACAGGATTGGGAGTCAAGGTCCTGGCATTTCCAACTAGAAGTACCCTAAGACTGAGGTAAACCCCATGAAGCTCCTTGAGGAGCAGAAGTGGGGCTCTATTCTGTTTGGAACATTTGTGAGGGTGTGGACTCTTTCGGTTTGTTTTTTTCTGTATCTGTAACTAAATCTCTTGTCTCTCCTGGTTGTTAAGGTTTGATATCTGAGCAGCTGCTGCGCGCAGGCGGGAGAACCCATAGGAAGGAGGAATTTAAACGGGGGTGTCCCTATCCCCCCGATAACAGATTGATTCACTTAAACCTCAAGATCCTAGAGTTTCAAGTATCCAACCCAAATACTACCCCATGACCATGCTCTTATGTTTTCTGCTTTTACTCATGAAGTTACTTGCCAGAAGAAGGGAGCAGTGTGGGGAGATCTGCATGTTGTAGCTATCCCTAGAGAGCTGTGGAAGACAAGCTTCCATTTTTCCCTTCATTTTAGAAAAGGAAGCTGCCTCCCAAGTTTTGCAAACTTTATCAGGCTTTATCTAATTCAAATTTAACAAAATAATAATAACATAATCATTACAAAAAAAAGCCCCTTCCCCCACCCCCATAATTCATTTAGTTTATAACCAGAGCAGAGGCAAATCAGGAGGGAAGGGCAGGGCCCTGCCAGTTACATAAAGAGTGGCATCCATCAGTTAACTTTTGCTAAATTTATTAAACAAGGAGGCCACTAGACTGAAGGCTTTAAATGCAAAGATGACCAACATTAGCAAACTGAAATCTAAGACTGTGAACCCATTAAAGATAGGAAATTGAAACTTAAAGACAAGCAATCATAAGCAGTCAACTAAAGTTGTAGCGAACCAAGTAATTTTCTCATTTTGTTTCTCTCTGTCTCTATGTCTCTCCATAGTTCTGAGAGGTAGAGCACACCTGACCACTTTTACTTTGGCACTGCTCCATTCTAATCAATTTTTGCTAAACTCTTCCAAATTTTAATAAACCTTAGTTTACCTTTTAATAGTTCTAGAGAAGAGCTACTTAGGGTGAACCATCAGCTTCAAAGAAAAATGATGGAGAATGTCCCTGTGTCAGTCATTGTAGCTGAGTCTACCGAGATGTTCACCAACCCCAGGTCCTGTTCTGGGCACACAAGACAGTCTCATTTTCCAGCATCACTTGCTTTCTGAGGTGATGCAATTAAGACTAGGATGACACTTCCTGATTAAGCTCGCAAAATCTAGGAGAGTCACTGCTCTTGATAGCTTTGTGTAGACTGGGACTCAGACCTGGCAAAACCACATGATGATTGGAGCCTTGTTGTTGAACTTCCCTGGGAATGGGGGTGGGGGGACATTTCTTAGAGGATGGCTGCCCTGAAAAGATGCCAACCCAGATGGGGCCATAATGCTAATGAGAAACAAAGTTTATTGTCCTTGGCCACAAAGACTTGGGAGCTGGGTGTTGAAGTAACAAGCAAGTATATCTTAATAGATTTCCTGGAAAGCTAGAGTGCTTTCCTCTAAGTCTAATCAAGAATACATCTGCATAACCTTTTCTGTCCTTCAAGGCACTTACCCTTTAGTAGATCCTCAGCGATAACCTCACCTTAAAAAAAAAAAAATAAACATAGGAGGCTCTTAACTAGTTTCTTTAAACTATATAATCAGAATTTTTTTTTGGTTTGGGCAGGAAAGAATAACTTCCACTAATGGCTCTAAAATGGATGAATTTTATTTATTAGATTACTATTGAGAAAGAGCACTGATTTTATGAAAACTCTTTGCAAGTGGGAAACAAGTTGGACTAAACTGCAAGCAATTATCTACCTGAGCCTTTGCTAAACTCTTCTAAGGAGAAAACCTTGGCAGAACTTCTGTCATGCAGGTCCTCATTTATGTAGCTTGAGCTCCACTTTAGAAGC
This sequence comes from Uropsilus gracilis, assembly GCA_004024945.1. Lineage (NCBI taxonomy): Eukaryota > Metazoa > Chordata > Mammalia > Eulipotyphla > Talpidae > Uropsilus > Uropsilus gracilis. The sequence continues at coordinate 137,284 of PVHY01000796.1, read as the reverse complement.
AGACTGCTTTAGAGAGTGTGGCCCATGATGTAAATTAGGCTTAAAAATTCCACCCTGGAACTGATCCTTCCCTTGCCACTGATGGAAGAGCAGCTGTGGCAGATCTTTTCATTCAGTTGTTTGGCTGCTGTTAAGGGTGGGTGTCAAAAAAAAAAAAAAAAAAAAAAAACCTCTTAATAATAAAGACAACAAAAAATACATGATATTCTCTACTGTGTATTCCCAGATGAGTTGATGATGTTAAGAGTTAGAGACTTTCCAAAAGAAGTCAAGAAATAAATTAGTTCTTCTATTTTTTCCTTCTCTAAAGGTTCCTATTCAATTTATGCCTTTTGATAAAGTCTATAATAGCATGCTCAGGAAAGAACTTTCCCTACTCAGTGATGAAACTGAAACTTTCTTTCAATGCCAGACTACTCTGTGGTAGCAAAAAAATCATAGGTAAGGATGCACACATTTTTAAAATTCATTAATGGAAAAAACAGTGAGAATAGTACTAGCAAATTTGGGAAAGGGCATTTATAAAGGCATGAATAGAATTCAATGTGTCCCTGAATGTATATAAACATATACCTATACATGTACACACATACACACACATCTTTGAAAACATGTCGAAAATGTGTACTACTGTGCAATATTTGATTACCTATTTAACAAACAAATTAAATTGATAGTAATAAGCACCATGTGTATTTAAAGAACACGGGTGGTAGAAAATAAACACAAGCAATTAAGAAACACCAGGTGTTTCTTGTAAGACGGTGAACTTGTAAGACGTTCTTGTCCAACACTTGCAGAACTGTGGTCACCCATGTGTGTGGATGACAGTGGGCTCTACGAGGCAACCAGGCTACGTACCAAATTACCAAATTAGAGTCCATCATAAGTGCAAATAACATACACTAATTTTAGTTTGTGAATGTTAAAATGTAATCACCCCTTGTACTCATGTAGTTGGTTGCTCTTTAAACAGCTCCCAAAATGCACAGAAATTAGTGTGTGGACATGGCTTTTGCACCTCCTCAGTCCATCAGGTGCTACCAAGGGAGTTAAGACAGCACTTTCAGAATCAACCCTGATGAGCCCCCAGCCTTGACCACCATGCACCAGGATAAATTGGGGGTTCAGGAGAAGAGTAGAATTATCCATGTTGACGAAATGAATGAAAAGAGGTAGATCTTTGCAAATATGACTCAGGAAAATGATATTTTCTCGTCAACCCCCACAGATAAAGCAATGAAATCCAAGGGTTTTTTTGTTTGTTTTTGCTGAATTGTTTTTCATTGGCAGGCAGGAGAATTTATAAATCAGGGAATAAGTGCTGAGTTCTGAAGTCACACTGAAGAAACCAATCCTAGCTGTGTCACTTTAGCTGTGTTACATCAGACAAATTAAATATTCTAGACTTTAGCTTCCTCATCTGTTAAGTTGAGGGAAAAAAAATAATATTTCCTACCCATGGGGGTCTTAGGAGGATTAAATTATATAATTTGGAAGTTGCCATAATATGGTCCACTTCTTTTCCGTAAGTAAAGGTCCAAAGTCACATCCAGGTTACTGTGCATTTGCTTTCACACCTACTGGGAGAAGTGAGTAGCTGTGATGGAGACTATACAGCTACAAGGACTGAATTATTTTCTATCTGGCTCTTAAAAAAAGTTATTTCCTCCAGAACCACTCCCCCCATATCATTTTGCACAATGTTTAGCATATAAACACTTCCCTCTTGTTTTATGTTTAGGGTTTTGCAACTACTACTTAAGAAAACTAACTTGAAAATTTTAAAGAACTATAAAGGAAAAGAGAACACTTAAATATGCAAAGTAAATTTTGGCCACAGATCTTCAGAAAGTTACCCAGTCTAAAATAAATAAACATATCTAAAATAGCTAAAACCAGAGGGTCTGTGACAGAAGTCATGGAAAGAGACCTGAACAAACAACTGCATAGGTTTTCCTTAAAAACTACAGAAATCAGTTTAAAAATATGAAGTGCAAAGTCTGAATGCCAAAGGGCTTTCCTTTAATTCTCATGCACTTTATTCCCATTTATTATTCTAGAAAGGTGAAAAACAATTCACAGCAATAGCATAAGGCAACTAAGTTCCTGATAACCCCCTAGAACATATGGAGTAATGCTGCCACTCTGGCTGCATGTCGTCCTTCCTGATCACTCCTTTTCTATTCTGTGCATTTCCAAGGGGATTGCTTTGCAGAAAAAGACAAGCAGATGTTGTACTTGATTGACAACTTTTGAGTAAATTGGAGACATTTCATACAGATCTACTGTCTCTCACACAGTCAGTAGGTTTCATTTCTCTTGCCAAGTCAGAGTGCTAAAGATGGTGTCAAATAGCCAGGGAAATGTCCCAGGTAAGGAAGAGCCAGAAAATGGAACTAGAAAGGCTGTTGCTCAAAGTCACTGCGAACAGTATCTTGAGGGGACCCACCTGCTCTGGTTGACAGGCTGCTGGGAACAGATGACGCAGCATGATAAAGTCAAGTAGCTCACTAGAACATGGCATTTTGTGGTGTTTGGAACACTGACTTCAGCTAGATAAGCCTGAATTGGCTTCCTTTATTACAAGACTGCATGCAGCTCATTATGTCTATGCCAGATGATGTCCCTGTGGTGTACTGCATGATATATTTACTCCCAGACCAAGATTTCAGATGAGGAAGAGATCTTTGCAGACTTCCTATTCTTAAAAGACCAAACTAATGAACAAATAAAAGCTATGTCTCTTCCTGGAGATAGAAGGCCCTGAAGGGAAGAAATCTGATCAATGGGTTGGTGTAATGGGCAAGGCCAAGAGTGAGCTGTCACTGCTGCCAACACAGTGCCTCCAAGTTAGTCAGAGAAGCACTAATCGAGATGCTGCTGTGAAGGATTTTGTTGATAGAACTAAGGCCCAAATCTGATGACCTTAAAACTGGGAGGTTATCAGAGTGGCCACAATGGAATCACATGAGTCCTTAAAATGCAGAGAGATTTTTTTTTTTTCTTGCTTGTCAAGGGGGAAGAAGTCAGAGATTGGATACATGAAAATGGATGTGTTGCTGCTGGCTTAAAGATGGAGGGCAGTCAGGTGGCATGGAATGTAAGAAGCTCTCCATGTTGGCAGTGACCCTGGCTATCAGCCAGGAAGGAAACAGAAACCTCAGCCCTACAAACAGGAGGAGCTGGGCTTAAAGAGACTTTTTCCCAGAGCCTCCAGAGGGGAGTTCAGGAAACCTAACACCTTAATTTCAGTCCTGTGCTACCCTCCTCAGAGAACCCAGCCCTGCTGTCCCAGGTGTCTCCCCTACAGGACTGGGAACAGTACAATAAATGGGTATTGTTCCAAAGTCACTAGATTTGCAGTGATCTGTTCTAGCAGCAGAAAACGAATACATCAGCAAATTTTGTTTTGGATTCACTCCTTGCTCCACCTTCATCTCTGGGCAAACTGCTCTGTTTGTGGTTAATAATTATTGTAGCGCTATTTATAATTGCCAAAATATGGAAACAACCCAACCCAAACAGATTAATGGATGAAAAAGATGTAGTATATATACACAATGGAATATTACTCATCAATTAAAAATGACAAATTAGATGAATTTATGATAACATGGGTGCAACTAGAAGAAATCATATTAGCAGAAACAAGTTAAAAAGATAAAGACAGACACCAAATGGTTTCACTATTATATGGAACATGGGAAAGATAAACAAAAAGCTAACAACCAAATTGAAGTACACAACTCAGGGTGGGGGGCAGAACAGAGGGGGAATGGTCAGGGAGGGTGGGGGGGTGAATCCCGGGAATTACAAAGATGTGAAATATATAAATAAATAAATAAATGGATGAATGAATGAATGAATGAATGAATGAATGAATGAACAAACAAATAAATAATTTTAAAAATATTCTAATGAGAAAATTTTTAAAAAGAAATAAAATAGAACTATAAGCCTTTATTCAATAAATAACAAGGTTAAATGGAAAAAATATATCTTGAATTTGTATCTGATGCTGAAGAATACTTATTTTTAGATACATAATTTACTCTAACATCACTCTTACTGCACCACATGTACAAAATGCAATTTATTGATTTCTTTTTCACACTCAGCTCTATCATAATAAGATTGTCCCTGGCTATGGCTGTATCTAACACATTCCTTTATACTGCTACAAAGTACACTATAATGTGCCCCCACTACATTTTTATTTGTGCCTATTTCTAAGTGGGCCTTCAGTTTCCTTCAATCAGCACCATAAGCATCCTCCACAGAGGTTTCTTCATGATTCTATCTAAGAATTCCTCCAAAGTTTTTACTCAGAACTAGGATCCCAGCTTATAGGAATAATTCACTGAAATATGAGCTTCAGACAGAACTCTTTACGGTCACCCCAGGCTATTGCAGTGACCAAGCTTCCTGGTTTCTGTCTCTTCCAAGATTTGACATCATCAACTTCTAAATCTTAGACAGTCAAAAAATATGTCGCGTAGCTCTTTTGCATTGCACTTCTCTGAATCAGTGCCTTTAAATGTCATCATATACGTGTTGAATTTGGGTTTCTCCTTTTGTGAATTGTCTGCTCATATACTCTGCCAATTTTTTACTAGGCTTCCCATCTTTTTATTATTTATTTCTAGAAAGTTCTACCAGATTCATCCGCTATCTCCCAAATGTGCTATTTCTCTGTTAATACAGAAATCTTTAATTTTCTATCATAATCATCCACATTTTGCTTTATAATTTGTGCTTTGTTTCTTTACTAAGAAAAATTTTGCACATAGATTGACTAAGTTTTATCCATTTTCTCCCACTGACTTCATTAATTTTGCATTTCACATTTCAGCTCTTTTTTTAATGTGAGGTTCAGATTTGTATGGCACTATTTTTATATTTCTTAATATTGTGAGCCAATTTTTCTGGACATCCTCTATTCAATAGTTTACCTTGCATTGAGGTAAGATGAGAAATATGGAATCTAGGAAAGTCAAAGTGATCCTATTATCCTCAGGAGAAGGGCAAGATATAGTAACTGTTATGTTATTAATGAGAAGAGGTAAAGGGAGGAGTCTGTCTCAGTAGATACTGTCCTGAACATCCTTGTGGGCCATGGTTGATAATGACTAATCTTAATTTTGCTTTTATTGCAACTTAGAATTCCTTTTCTCTTGGGAAATGGCACAGAATGGTCTGAAGACATCAAGCAGCTGGAACTGATCATACTGCTCTGAATGTGTTCACTTCCAGCATATGCCTATTCTTTCCTAAAATTTCCAAATGCCCCCAAACAGATGAATCAGAAAGTTGTGGTATATGTATACTTTGGAATACTATTCCACAGCCAAAAAAGATAAATTTGATGTATTTGTGATAACATAGATGGACCTGGAAGGAATTATGCTAGCAGAAATAAGTCATAAAGAAAAAGAGAAATACTGGATGATCCCACCTATATGTAGGACACAGGGAAAACAAAGAACAAGAAAAAACTAAAACTCACAAACTGACAGCAAAACTAAAGCATAACGCAAAAGAAGGAGAGTTTGGAGGAAGGATGAGCATGGGAGATCAGGATGGCAGTTCATGTGACAAGTGGTGAGAGAACCTCAGATATACAACAATGTAAAATAAATATATATATATGTAATCAATAAAAAAATATTTAAAAAGAACCTGGCAGGCATAAGAATGTCAGTTATAAACTAGGGCAAAGGTCAGAACCTACTAATGTGAGGAACACAGATTCACACATTAGAGTTTTATCTCAAATTAGTATAGTGGTAATGATGGACTATGCAGGAGGCCATGGTGCCTAGCGCTGGGTTGAATATATACTGAGGGCTGTGATCCCATATACCTCTGAATCACAGTGCTGTAAACCACCACAATTTGAAAAATAAATTGTAAGAAAAAAATCTTTTCCATCATAAATCTGGTAAGGTCCACGAGATAAGCAAATGGTATTGTTTCTCAGCCTAGAGCATTCCACTGATAGGAAAGAATCCATCAAAAGAAGCAAACTCCAGAGCTGTGCCACCTCCTCAGGGTGGTTCTCCCTGCCCAAAATACCAGGGAGCGCTCCCAAGCCTCAGGCATCCTGTCTGCCTGGCTAAAAAGGCCTTAACTGGATCTGACCTCTCATCATACACTTCACCTCAGCTGCTCTTTTCTAAGTTTTCCATTCCTCTGCTTATTAGCCAGAACTTCCTCGTCCCAACTTTCCAAAGTAACACACAACTTTCTGCTATATTCTCCCTCTTCCGGACACAGTTTCCCAGGCACTGCAAGGAAGGATGGTCTGACCCCTGACCTTTGGGCTGCCCTGCCTGCTATAACCTCTATGGGCCTTAATAACTAATTCCTCCCAGGGCCCCTCTGTTGTCATGAACTCATTCCCTGGAAACAATCCCTCTATACAACTGTGAGCAAATTCCACTAGGCAGCTATTGTCAGCATACAAAGCTTCCCTTAAGAAAGGCCCTTCCAGTTCTGCCCTTAATGTCAACCAGCTTTTCTCAAAGAAGTCGTCTCACTTTGGCATCAGTGATGGAAAGGGAGAACCAAGTGCCTCTAGAGTCCATAGTGGCATTCCAAGAGCCCCTTCATAACCTTCCTGGTCAACTTATCTCTCTGATATTGCAAAATATTTGAATCCTGAGCACCACCATATGAAGGAATGTAGGCAAAATGTCCTCGACTGGAAGAAGGGTCACATTAAAACCAGCCATAGGATAAGTGGTCATCTCAGGAGACCATACGGAAGTTGTGCTTTGATGACTTAGAGAAGAGAAGGGGGACACTCAGGGACCAAGACAAGGGATTGAGGAGAAAGGCAGACTTAAGCTATCTCAGTCCCGACCTGCGCTCATGAGAGCCACAATGCAGCTCAGTCTTCAGGTAGAAGGGAGGAGTGAGAGGCAGAAGGGGCCAGGGCACTGGCATATAAACTTCACAGAGGTCACAAGGCTGCTCCAATTGCTGGACAATATTTACTTTCAAAATGGGAGACATTCAGAAAATGGTCCACCTACCAAGAAAGCAGCTGGTTGATATGGAACAAAAATAGGTTTCCAGTCAGGGAAGAATTTCTTTATCTTTAGCTTCCACAGGGAAAAAACAAACAAACAAACAAACAAACCCACACTATCATTGTGGGCAGTAGCTGATTTGGTGCCTCGGGTTTCTGATTTAATCCCATTTTCTAAATGATTTCCATCATAGCCATGCTACAGAATCCACGTTAGAAAGTATGGCCATGCACACATGTACATTTGGGCACATTCACAAGTAGGGGGAAAACAAATACAGTAATTGGAGAAAATCATAGATTAACTTTTATTACTTTCCACAGCTCTTCCAAGCATTAGCAAATGTTAGCTCAATAAACGTATGCCCTGTGAAATCAGTACTATTTCTATTCCTTATGAGATGAAATCACTGAGGCACATAAGGATTAACTAAATACCTATTTTTATTATATAATCCTGGATTATATATAACTGGGATTCCAACATCCATGTGTCTTTGCTCCAAAACCCATCAATAAATCCACTGACTGCTAATAATGGTAATTTATCGGCCTTGAAAAAATACACATGACCTTAAGTCAAGCTTTTCTGTGAAAAATTCCTCACAAACCAATCCAAACAGCAACTCTACATGTTGAAGACAAATAACTTCCTTGACTTGTTACATTTTTAGTAACTGCATCAGGAGACACATCCCTGATTTCAATCAAAGGGCCCTGTTTCCACTATTTCCTAGTCGACCCTCATCCTGGATAACTTCTCAAAATCTTGACTCCCAAACCACAAGGGAGACAGTCCCCTCAAAGCAAGAGCTTGCCTCCATGGGCACTGACTGGTGCTTAAATAATAATTGAGTGATAGGTGCCAAATGAACATTTGATGACCCTTTATTACCTCCTTGGTATTCTATTCCTCATAATTACTATCCCAGCTCCTTCATGGGGAGCAAAATATATGCCATGGCAAATGATTAGTTCCCCAAGATGAAACTCAAGCTGGGAAAAACCTACCCCATGGCCAAGGTCTCTGTAGGAAATAGAAGTAGCAGGTGGCCTCAAGTACCTCCTAAACCCAGGAGTCTGATCAGGAGGGGTAAAACAAGTCCCCTGTTAGGAGAGGGGCACATGGTCCCCCAGGCTGGAATCAAGTATAGTCCCTTCCTTCTGAAGTATGCTGGACATGGCTGGGTTTCAGATTCATGGTCCCAGGTGATCATCAGCACTGCCATGTGTGACTTGTTGCTAAAATTACCTGGAAAGGTTCAAATAGAAGAGGGAAAAACCATAGATGCAGTTTGATTGTAAAGGCAAAATCTGGGACTCTGTGGGAGAGTATATAGGCTCGTGGTTACTGTAATTAAATGGGAAACAGAGTTATTTATTCATTTCTAAACTGTGCCACTAAGTCACTGTGTGTGAGCTTCATTAAAATCCAGAAGCTTATTCTGTCTTAGTTTTCTCCTTTGCACTGTAGAACAGGGTCTGACCTGTTTTTCAAAGTCAGTGACTTAGTAAATAATGAACATTTGGTGGGAAGGGAAAAAATAAACTTTGGGCAAGGATACCGTGCATATATTTAAAGTCAAAATGCAAAAACTAAAAATAATCAACACAGTTGGAATTTTCTCAAAAATCATAGAATTTTGTTATTTCAAATTGAGGTCTATTAAACTGATACACAGGCAAATGTGTCATGCATTAGCAATTCTGCAATACACATAGTATGTAATACACATAGTGCACATTTGGGACATTCTTAGGAAGAAATTTTCCACTCAGTATTTGGGGACTTTCCTCTGGTATATTTTTATTTGGGAACAATGATGCCATGTTTGTTTATGTGAAGTGATGATTTATGAAAAGCTGAAATTCCCCCTTCTTTAAACATATTCTACATTCTGCCTCCATTTATGTTATGACACTCATTCCTGACTCTCATAAATGCACCAGAGACAACTGTGGGAAGTAGAGACACTGGGATCATTGGCTGGCATCACAAAGTAAAGAAGACACACTATTTATATTTACAAGGACATGGAAACAACGCAAATGTCACTGAACAGATGAAGGGATGAAAAAGATGTGGTATATACACAATGGACTATTACTCATCAATTAAAAATGACAAGTGTGATGATTTTATGATAACATGGATGGACCTAGAAGAAATCATATTAGCAGAAAAAAGTCAGAAAGAAAAAGACAGAAACAAAGTGGTTTCACTAATATATAAGATATAGGAAAAACAATCAAAAGGGCAGGAGGAAAAGCCAAAACAAACCAACAACCAAACTACAGAACACAACTGGGGGAGGCGGGGGAATGAATGGGAGTGGTCAGGGAGGGGAGCTGGTGGGTGAACGCTGGGGAATACAAAGATGTTAAAATCCATGAGATCACAATGTTGTGAAATTTATATATAAATAAATAAAATAAAATAAATATATATATTTTTTTAAAGTAAAAGAGAAAAAGGCTATGTACTTACTCTCTATCATTCTTTGATTAACTTTTCCTTCTTTCTTTTTTAAATTCAGTCACTAAAGCTCAAACATTAGCACAGATTCCAGGAACACACTTGTTTCTTTCTAATAATAGATCTTCAATAGTACAACAGTTATGAATAAGTCACCACAAAAAGATGTGAGTCACTGCCCCTGTAGTTCTATACAGACAAAGAAATTAGTGCGAGTTGATAAAGATGAATAGCTCGGGTGGGGATATAATGAGGGATGAGTGAATATAAATTTTTACTCAAATTTCTCTACTTGTTTCAGAAAGTTCCAAATATGTCTCTGACACATGGCAGTATTTGCTTTTATAGTTCATGCATTGTTACACAAATTGGCTTCACTGAAACTGAAAAAGTCAAGCTCTGATAAATATTTTTGTATCCATGACAGGGTGGCACTAGCAAACACACACAAGTTCATAGGCATCATGATGTTGAGTTCTACCAGCTGCCTCATTAGAGGAGTCCAGGAACTTTATCCTCTATATCATTCCTCTTTTCTTTTCAGAAACAATGAATGGTTTGTCTTTCAAGCATTAGCCCAAAATCGTTAGAGTTTCAAGATTGTTTTCTTTAATTTTTGAAATATTCCATGAATATTTTAACTAAAGCTATCTCAACATTAGGATCAAATACCAAAGGGGTATTTGATTACCTCAACAACTAGAAAATTGATTGCCTTACTATGGTGAGTAGACTCAACTCAGGAAAAAACTTCCCCCATGAACAGTTAATATTGCCAGTCAGTGAACTGTCTGAGGATACTGAGACATTGCTCATTCATTTAAACCATGCTTGCTAATTATAGTGGTAGAGGCCACAGATGCCACAATGAGTCAGATTCAATGCCTCTCTTCGAAACAAACATGTAAATAAAGCATTATAGAAATGAACTAATGAACTAAGTCAAGGAAAAGATGTGCTCAGGGATATGGGAATATATAGACAGAAGCAGCTTGCTGTAAAGGCAATACAGTATACAGCAGAGGCCAGTATAGGTGCTGAATCTTAGAATATGAGCAGAAATATTCCACATAGAACTGGAAAAGACAAGAGACAGAGAACATTCTAGGCTGATCCTAGCTTCTGGAAAGAAAGAGGTGACACATGTATAGGAGGGGAGCAGTCTTGACATGGTGGAATTATAGGGAGAATGTGGTAGAGGTTTTAGGAAAGTTAGCAGGATGTCTTGAATGTCATCTTGAAAATGATGAGAAGTTATTGGAAAATCTAAAGTAGGAATAGTGGAACTGAACATATATTTTAAAGACACACTCTACCAGAAATTTAGAATGGATTTGAAGGAACAAGACTAAGTGAGATAAGCTGGGGATCCACAGCAATAGTTTAGGAGAGGAATTTCAGGCTCAAACCAAGGCAATGGCAATAGAAACAGAAGCGGGGATACAATCAAGAGACTTTTGGAAGGAAAAAGAACTAAGATTGCATAATCAATTTTATGTGGGAAACAACAAAGCAATCAATTATTCCATAATACAAGCTCTAACCAGTATTCAAACAAAGTCTCCAAGAACATAAAATTTTCAGAGGGTGGCAAAACAATGAAATGAGGAAAGAACAGTACTTTCACTCAAATGATGCCAGAACAGCTGGATATTCACATGCAAAGAATAAAACCAATCCCCTGCCTCACACCATGTGTAACAATTCATTCAAAGTAGACCAATGGTTTAAATATAGGAGATAAAATTATTGAGCTCTTGAAGGAAAACACTGGGGTGAAATTTTATGGTTTCTGAGGTATGTACAAGCAACAGGAAAAAACAGGTAAACTGGACTACATCAAAATTAAAAACATTTGTATGTCAGAGCACATGATCACGAAAGGAAACAGCCTACAGAATGTAAGAAAATATTTGCAAATCATACACCCTGTGTGTGGCTTTATTCAGAAAAGATAATGAACTTTCACAACTCAAGAACGAAAAGACAAAAAAGACAAGAAAGCGAACTTTGAGATGGATAAGAAATTTGAACAGACATTTCTCAGAAAAATATACAAAAAAAGAGCACTGAGCACATGAAAAGACGCTCAGTCTACCTCCAGAAGGATGGCTACAATGATTTAAAATCTAGAAAATAACAAGTGTCATGACCTATATGCATAGAGAAAAGGTCGAAACTATATTCGTTGTTCATCCTGTGTAATAAAGCAGGCAGACTGAGTGGCTTAAACAATAGAAATTTATTTTCTGGTAGTCTTGGAAACTAGAAATCCCAGTCAAGATGTTTCAAGATTGGCTTCTTCTGAGACCTGTGCAGGAAGGATGTTCTAGGCTTCACTCCTTAACCTGTAGATGGCCATCTTCTCCAAGAGTCTTCCATGATTTTCCTTCTGTACATGTCTTCTTGTCCAAATGCCTCCTCTCATAGGACTCCGGTCTGACTGGCTTAAGGTTCACAGTGGTGACTCATTTGAGCTTGATGACTTCCATAAATATGCTAACTCTGAAAGCAGCCACATTCAAGAGTCTGAGGTTTGGGTCTTCAATATATGGATATGGGTGTGGGCAACAGGCAAAATTCCAGTGATATATTAACTGAATATACAATAATGTTTTAGTGATGAGATCAAGGGTATATCTCATTTTTCTCTTTAGTAATTTTATGAATATTTCAAATACTGTATAAGATGTTACTTTTAGAAAAGATAATAAAGGTAATTTTTAAAACAAGTTCTTAGCATTCTTGAGAAACACAAGACTTCCTTGCAAAGCTGCATACTTAACAATGAACTAATTGCCAGGCGTGTGTCAGGAGAAACATACTCTTCACTTGTCTCCATTTCCAGAGGCCACCGATTGTGCTCTTCTCCACAAATTGCAATGGAGGAGCCAACTATTTGCCAACCACCAAAGACAGATCATCTCTTCCAACCACTCTCCTCCACACATGTACATGCCATTCATACTGCCTATGTAGAGAATTTAGGACAGATGTCACCAGTTCCCAGGAGAATTAAAACACTGCTCCAGCTGTGCATACACACATGACACTGTGGGCTAGGAATGTTTGTTTGTTTTTTTCAAATGGCTGCTTAAAATACATACAGAAGTCACAAGGGAAAGACTGAGCCTTAACTGGGATGCAGGAAGGTCGAACCAATTCCAACCCACCTAACATCCTTTGGAACAGTTGTCTCAACTGGTATTTAGTGGAGAGGAAGCAAGAAGTAGAAAAACCATCTGCATCTGTGGGGCACACCTGACACCAGTGGGTTATGTCACCCTGTCTTTAGCACTCCCTATCACCCATAAACACTCTAATGGAAGTCAAATATTATCCCTATCATTTTCAGGACAGCCTATGATGTCCATTCTAGTCTTTGCAAATAAGGAAACAAACTAAACAAAGTCACCTGCACTGTTAATAAGTGACTCAGTCTGTCTCTAAAGCCCCCACTTAGAGCCCTCAGGACCACGGGCTCCACAAAAGCAGGTCTTGTCTACATCATTATATTCCTGATGGAATTTATAATAAGTTCTCACTGAATGATGAAAGAAAAAGAGCATACAGCCTGCCCCAAATTAGCTTCTTCTACTGAGAGCCTCTGGTGCCAGATCAGGATTTAGCATTTTCCTTCATTCTTACAATGTCTTTGTAAAAGCATTATTATTATCTTCATTCTGAAGCTGAGATTTGGAGAAATTAAATATGTGTGATATTCTCAGGCCTGGAAAATTCAGAGCAATACAAGATTTTCTCTTGCCTGCATAGAATGCATAATCAAGTTGAAGAGAATATTCATTCATCATTTGTCTGTCTAGAGACAATTTCCACTGAGACACAAGTGCAAGAGATATGCCACACAAGCTCAGTTCACACATAAATATTCCTGGCTTTTTGTTTTCTTGAAATCTACATCCTCAGCACAATTAAGTTATCACATAGCATTCTCCCCAGTAAGAAAGCTGAGTGAATGTGAGTGCAGAATCTGGAAAACATTTGGCCAGGCCCACTGTGGTTTGGTCGGGTGGAGGGAGAAGAGGGTTCACCAGTCACAAGAAAATACTCTCCGCCTAGAGGAACAGGTGGTGCCAATTTGGAAAAGCTTAAAAGAAGCCAGGAAGCCCCTCTTCGCCTGGAAATTGTCCCTCACCCAAATTCAGACATTCTCCAGCGAGTGACTCACTCCCTGTGAAGGCACCAGACTTCTCCAAACATCCTCTTGAAATTCAAATGCCCAGACAGGGGTGCACGTTAAATTTCTGGGAGGGAGGATACAAGTCAGCCAAACAACCTGGGAAGCTAGAAACAAATTCATTCAATAAATCTTTATCTCCTATTCACTGGGTATTAAGGATAGAAAAAGAGTGAACAAGATAGGAATACTCTACTCTTGGGGAAAACTTCATTCCAATGGGGGAGACAGACAAGGATTTAAAGCAACAGAGAACGCAAATTATGTTTTGTGGAAATTGTTGGAGAAGAAAGAAATGGGTAGACTGAATGTTGAATAATAAAGAGGGACAGAGGCTGAGTTGGAGCATTCAGCTGACACTCAGAATAGGCGGTGAGTGAGCTAAGAACTAAATGATCGAATGCAGGAGGAAGTAAATGCAGGTATAAAATGTTCTGGCCAAAGACAATAGCATATTTACATGTCTGTGAATGGGAAGAGCATGAGACATCCACAAACACCAAAAGCAGGTAGGGTGACTAGACGCTCAAGGACCAGGAGGTAGAATAGAAGACCAGAACCTACAGAGAAAAGTTATTTTCAGTCTTGGCAGGAGTCTGAACTGGACATTAAGAATAATGGATGTCTTAGAAATGCTTCTCTAGCTCTTCTTTGTAGAAAGAAACACACAGAGGCAAGAAAAAGAGAAATGAGCCTAGGTAAGGAATGGAGGATCTATAAAGTAAAACAAGAAGTTTTACTTCTTGTTTTATGGGGAGAAGAGAAGAACTCCATCCACACTCTGGAAACAGAATCAGGGAGAATGAGTGGATTTAGATGTGATGGTGGACAGGTAAAGAGGGAAGAAGAATCACATTCTTGTGAACAAGATTCCCTGGCTCAGGTTAGAGCAGCTCCTAGTACCTCCCCCAGAGGCTTTCTTGCTTGAAGGAGATGATTATATATTCCTGAAGGGAAAGATTATTTTGTGAAAGAAAGTTTAAAGAAAATGTGGACTATGACAGTAACACAGCCAAGGAGACAGGTCAAAGGCAATGAATGTTTGGACTCATCACTGCATTACTCACTAAACACACCCTACAATCAGAAGACAGTTGAGATTTAATTATTTAAAGAAATCTCAACTGTAACTTTTCACCAGAAAAATAAATTTCCTGCTGTGCAAGACCTGCCTTTTGAAAAACCTGACTTCTTAGAAATTTAAAATTCATAAGCAGTGGAGAACACAATACAGAAACTATAATTGATCAAGAACACTCTACTATTAGAAATAAATTAGATCAGTATGAGCGGTTCAACTTAACATCTCTCACATTTTTTAAAAGAAGAATCATCATGAAGAATCACACTGGGTTTTAATTACTCCCCACAACATCACAGAAATGCTGACACATAAATTCCTCCGGTGCTCCATGTGGACTCAGGGTGGTGATAGACTTCTGTGATGAACACAGGCTACACACATTTAGAGATCATGAAGCTGTGCGGTCATCTTTCAAGAGTTTAAAGGACCAAAGATGTTCAATAACAAGAACCACATCAGCGACATAGTTTCTTAGAACCCAACAGACAGACTCAATGAGGCCAAGGACAAAAAGAAAAAAAGAAAAGGAAAGAAAAAAGAAGTGCTAGTATTGGAGAGAAAGAGAGAGAGGGAGAGAGAGAGAGCTAAAGAGAATTGTAGAACATCAAAGTACTTGGTAAGTAGAAGTTACAGGAGCAGAGAGAGGGAAAAAAAAAACAGGAAAAGATAGAGGATGGGCAGTGTGGGAAGAAGGTGATGAGACAAACATGAGTAGGAGGAAAAAGGAGAAAAGGTTAATTTTACCACCGAAAAGGGAGGGGGGGTGATTTCTAAGAGAAAATGTGTCCCTTGACTAGACAATTGACTGAAAACACTTGGAAACAATAACAGTATGATTATAGTAACTTACTCTTCTGACTGGAAAAGTAACTAGATTTGGTATGTCTCAGCTCTGATGCTAATCTGAGGTGTGTCCAACTTCCCTCCTTCCAAGGCCTGTCTATAAACTGAAACAAGGCTTTTCTGACTTGACCCATTTATGTCTTTGGGGGGGTCAGTGTGTGAGAAGGAAGCAGAACTGTATCAAGATTAAATCAGAAAAATGGGAGGGAAGATTCTTTAATCTTCTCCCTGCATCTGTCTTTTAACTCTTTTTTGTAGTTGAAGTTCCTTTATAAATAGGAGTTGACAGTACCTTCCTTACCTCTGGTAAGGACTGAGTAAGTAAGAACGGTGCCTAGTTATATATGATTGTGACCCATCATTTAACAGACTTCTTATTACAAATTCCAAGTGTCCTTTACTATTTGGGGATGGGGTTAAGAGGTTGCAGGCTAACCCTGTTTTTTATCAGAATCCTGCCATATACTTCTAGACATTTTGCAAAGGCACTAAATGCCATCTGTTCCAGTCAAAGCATTGTTGAGTCACACTGGGACAAGATGTTTATTTCATTAGAGGATCCCTTATCAACCTCCCTTTCCAGCCTGATGTGGAGTTGGCCCACTGGCTCCAACACTATGAGGGAAGCCGAGAATGGGGGTCTGCTCTCCAGGCTGAGGAAAGCAGACTTAGCAGGGGGCATCCTTGCTAGAGTCCCTCCAAAGTCAAGTTCTCACCTCCTAAATTTTACCATCTGACCACTTTTCAAAGCTCTTTGTAAGTATTTTGCTCTCGCCAACTCCTTCTCCACCATTTTGGCCATTAGAAAGTTGTATGAAATTCTTTACTAAAACTATTTTTTAGTAAAAATAATTGTGTAAAGTACTACTTTACACAAGAAATAAAAATATAATAACTTAGCTCTTCTTTCGAGATTTTGTCTATCCTATTATTTTGACACAGTATAATCTTAAAAGGGAAGGTCTCATGTCCCCTGCCCCACTTATCTAAGGGTGGAGTTAAGCATGCAGTAGAAGCTAAAAAAAGATTTTGGAGAAAGAGGAAGAGTTGAGACACGTGGAGCAGAGATATGTGAAGAAGCAGCTGGATCCTCTTAGGCATGAGGCTATGGATAACTTTGGATACTTGACTTGAATATTCTTTCTTTTCTCTCTATTGTACATTAAATTTATTCAAGTTCCTTTCTGTTGAAGGCCTTATGCACTGAGTATGTCTTTGTGCAGTGGAGGACAGAATCCACACAGAGTGTGCAAAGTTCAGAGGTTCTGCGACACCCCACATTCTACCCACTAATAATTTATTCTTGCAATGAATAATCTACAGTATTTGCTTGGTAGCTCAGAAAATGAAAAGAAGAAAACTACAGTGTTTTAATAGGTTTGAATAAGATGAATAGCTCAGGGGTGAAAGACACTACAAAACAAAGGATTTTGACATCAAAGAAATCAAGGTTGTCTTTCTAAATGTATTTTGATGAAAAGATGGATTTTTCTTAGCAACCCCCTAGCTCCTCATTCACTGACATTCCTTGACAAAGCTTAAGTGGGCTCCATTTACAGAAAGATGACAAACTCAGTGAAGGAATTAATGCCTCAGAGGAGTGTTTATATACATGCATTTTCTCAAAGATTTTACAAAAGCAGCATGATCTAGATCTAGGACTCAAAAGAATAGCATGTCCTATTTTATGCCTTTTGTTTCTTCACCTCACTATAAGTTTAAGTAAAGACATAGTCAGGCTTGCTTCCAGGTTCCCACAGCATGTGTTCAAATTCTTTCCCTCCCACCAGCTGTGACTGGGCAGGTTTCCTGCCCCCTCCTTTGCCTCAGTTTCTTTCATCATACCCTTGAATTGACCTTGGTTTATAGGACATTTTAAGAGCTCAAAATCAAGGATTGAATGGCTCAGCTGCTTGCCAGATGTGGAAACTTCAGCAACTTATTTATCTCCTCTGTACCTCAGTTTCTTCTGAAGAGAGATCATAATAGTACCACCTTACAGATTTGTGGTGGAGGTCAAATGAAATGGAGATGCCTACAACAGCACCTGACACACAAAGTTCAAGCTGGTAACTGACATAAGTGTTTAGTTTTATGCTCAAGTTCATAGGAAAGCCATAGCCTCGTTACAGCCCTGCTCACAGCCCCTCCAGGACATGTAAGGCAGTCAGTAGGAACAACATTCTACCTGCTAACTTGGCTTCTGTTTAGTTTCTGATCCAGTCAGTATATCAGTCTCAGATCATCCATTCCAAGGTACAAGGTTTAAAGCAGAGGTTTAGGAGACTAGAACCTTCCATGACTCCTAAGCAGTGGTCCAGCCCAGTCTTGTCACATCCATCTGTTTTCATAACTGACCTTCCACACAGTTTCTTTACTCATACACTGAATTTTCACCCCTTACTTCAGACTACCTATCCAGGGTCTGAGAGTCACAGACCTTTGCAGTGCTAAGCAGAGTTCAGAGGCTCCAGGCACTATAGTTCCCGTCACTTCCTGACTCCTAGCTCCACGGGTCTCTGGGTCTTCACTCACATTCACTTCCACTCTCCCTGTATTAGTAGAAAGGATCCAGATAGTGGTGCCAGGCATCGCACTGGTCACCCATGGTCAGGCTGCACCTCACAACCTGTCCTGGGCACCCGCTGCCTGCTCCTGGACATCCTTGTGCCCAAGCTGTGCCTGGTGGGCAGACAGTTGTCCAGAGCTCCCAGAAGCAGCAGCTGGCCAGCCCCATGGGCACCATGCCAACCTCCTGCAAGAAGCACAACCCATGCAGACTGGGACCCAGGTGGATGAGGCTGCTGCTGCCCAAACTACCTGCCTCCAAACCCCTCACCTATCAGGTCAAGCATCTCATTGCTTAGGAGATCGAGTGGTGAAGATAGAGCAGCCAGTGGTCTTGGTCTGGGCTGGGGACAACCCTCAGGTGGATGAGGGTGGGGTGGGTGTTTCTCCTGGGGACCAACAGGCCATGGAGGGCAGGGAGGAGCATTACAGAGAAAAGGGTGCAGATGAGTAACTGGAAGAGTGTATCTTTGAAGAGAGAGCAGCCCTGGAGGAGCAGCCAGGGAGGTCATGGGATGGCAGAAGCTCAGGCACAGAGCAAGGAGGATGCACTCTGATGCAGGCGGAGCAGCACATGGGCATGGTGGCCTGCAGGCTCCACTTGGAGGAAGGGTCTCCAAAGCCTTGTGGAGAAATGGAAATCTGAGACCTGCTATATATAGCCTGGCTCCTCAAAAGACTCCAAGAACACACACAGAACTTCTGGTGACTTATTCCACATGCCCCTCTCAGACTCAGGATCCCTGTCAGACATCCTAGCATTGATTTTTCTGCTAGAAAATAGATGAAAGCACAACACACTCACATAGTCTTTATTAACATCACAGCTTATAAAGGTACATGTCCCATCCAAGGTCAAGTCCAGTCACTGCCCGTTGGATCTGGGAACTTCTTGCTTCCTCACCATACCACTTTCAACAACTGGCTTTCCTTTATGATTAATGTCTGGGTCTCATGGTTTCTCTCAAGTCTCTCCCAACTTCTCAAAAGATAATGTCAGCCCTGAAGACAATGCCTTGGTTCTCTCTTCCCAATGTTCTGCATTTTTCTCTCCTTCAAAGGGTTGCCTAAATTTGGAGCTTTATTTCTTCCTGTAGACTCTTACCCCTGACAGCCTGTGGTTTCTGAACAGTTCCGGCTCCCTTCATCTCTGTTCTTCATGCTCATCATGGCATTCCACACCCTGGCACCCCCTCTCAGTTTCCTCTCACACCATCCCATTTCTGTCTCCATACTCTGCCTGCACAGCAGGATACCTGAGTGAAGGTTACTAACACCACATGCCAGAAAATCCTCAGTTATGCCTCCTGAGCTATCTCAGCAATGTCTCTTCATGCTCTAAAACAAAAGGACTATGGTTTTACTCTATGAGGATATCTCTGTTTTCAGGCCCAAGAGGTAACTGGAAATGTTCATCCACAGCTCAAATAGAAAATATTTGGTAATCTTTGAAGTAACACAATTCACCACTGCTTTTTCAGCCACTCCTCCATCTCCCTTTGTCAATTTCCACTCTTCCTTTCTGATGCTACAGAAATGTAAAGGGGCTTTACTTAGAGATATTCAAATTACACAGCCAAATGGATAAAATAGAATCTGCTTTGGGCATGGCTCCACTGCAAGCAACCTATCCACAGAGGATTAACACAAAGATGTCTCCATCTCACAAAAGCTTTTTAGAGCAAAAGGAATTGAAAACAGGAGTGGTCTGTTGTCCATGTTGCAAGTTTTAAGCAGACCTTTTCATGCTGAAACTAGCATAAAGTTTGCTTCTATCCACAGTGCTGCATAAAGAACTATTGAGAAAATTCCAAGGGCAGCTGGGAAAACACAGGGAAATTGGAAGTAGGAATGGTGCCAGGGACTGGGGCAGCCTCGCCAGCTCAAGCCCTCTAGCAGTTGGTGCAGAGGCCCTGCAGATGACATACAGGAGGACAGAAGACCTGGAGCACCAGGATAGTAGGTATCACACTAAATGCCAGGGTAACAGTGAGGTGCAAACACCAAGGCCAGGAGCAAATGCAAAGCAGGAAGCAGAGCTAGATCCTTTGGGCACACAGAGATGGTGACCATCATGGGGTCACAGGATATCTGCATTGAAAGATATTTTGGTGGTCTTTGAGATGCTGCAGCATGTGAATATATTCACAGCTTTGAAAAAAATGTTATTATGAATGTAGGAAAAATCTGGACTCCTGTGGTGATTTGTTCTCTAGATTACATTTTTCTTACCCTGGATCAGTGATAAAGAAGAATATGGGAAGAAAGGCACAAACTTTCAGTGACCACGTTCAAGGTAGAAATAATTGAAATAATAATTGAATTATTTTGTACAAAAGACAAAATGGCAAAATATGTAATAATTCTAAAACATTGCTGATAAGTGTGAATGAATAAAATCATTTCATGAACATCGGAAGAACTATTTTCACTTAAATAGGTCAGTTAGTTTCACTAAAACTTCCAATTATTCTATAGTTATTGCAGTGACATTAATAATGTCAATAATAGCAACAATAATACTGACTGCACTTTCTGTAACATTACTCTGTGCAAGATACAAGGTTACCTAGGCAATATTTCATTTGATACTCACAGTCAACCAACAGAATACATATTATTATTAGATTAGTCACCTTTTACAACGTCAGAGATAATTTACCCAAAGTTACAGAGACAATGATGCAGGAGTATCAAAGTTACAAAGTCTACATCACTCAGGAGTCAACTAGCCTTCTTTTTCATCAAGATGAGCTTGGGAAATATCCAGGATAAATCCTCACAAGAAAAGATCTGTTATCATTATCATCCTGCCTCCCATCTATTCTACAGCACAGAAAATAAAAATGCCCACCTTGGAAACACAAAGGCTAGACTATAGCTTCCCACTCTGACATTTTTTGACTTTTTTGTTTTCAGATTCAGTTTTCAAAGAGAGATTTTTACTCATCCATCACCTTTTTAAAAATCCTTCTGTTTCTGCACACATTGCCACATGGTGGTATATGTTTCGTTCACAGATTGACCTATAATATCCAAGTTCCTGTGGGGTGTGTTCAGCCTTCATTTCACAAACCAGGAAGTTGAGAACCTGAGGTGTTAAACGATTCACCTTAGTGTACCCAGCAAGCTAGGAGCAGAGCAGACAGAAAGTGCAGGTCTCCAATTCTTAGTCTAATTAGAAAAACAGTCTTGTTAGGTTAAATAATGGGGGCCAGGCTAGAGATTACAGTAAAGGGGAGAAATCTGCTTGTCAAGCTTGTATCATTTTTAAAACAGTTGAAAGCAAACAGAATCAACTAATAAAGAGTAAATCCTTTCCAGGGAAGGACTAAGCATTTATTAGAAGATTTTAAATCCTGTCCTGGTCATTTGCCAAGTCAACTGCCATCACAAGCATCCAGACAGAAAACAATATCCACTTAGAAGGAAGTCTTTACTTCCCATCATCCTCCAAGTTCAGATGTGCCTCTTGTTCCAATGCAATTTCTAATAAATGATCTTTTATACCCACTTTGTCTCAAATACAGCTTCAGGTGAAAACCTTTTCTGTGCATATACTCTGAATTGGGTGTTTATTCTCTCTCCCCCAACCCTAATACACACACACATGCACGCATACACACAAGCACATGCACACACACAAACACATACACACATACACCTTCTCCTCTACATGCGATAAACTCCAACTCATCTCAAAACTGTAATGAATAGCCCATTTCCAATATATTTTCCACACCAAGCTATGTAGAGGCTGGAAAAGAGATAAGAAATTATTGACTTCCCCTAAACTCTACTTTAGCAAATATCTTCATTTACTATGTTCCTTCTGCAGATGTACGAACATCAGGAACAACAAGAAGTAAATCTAGCTAAAACACAACTTGAGTCAGAAGGAGAAAGGAAAGTCAAACAGAAAGCCTACAAGGGAGAGGGTGGCAGAAAGCAGGGGGTGGGTCCCAGTCATGAGCCATAAATTAAGAATGTTGAAGGATCAAAAAAGAAAAATCATGTTACATGCTTTAAAAAAAACTTTCTGGAAGAAAGGGGGTCTGCTAGGAAAAAGGGCAGTGATATCTGAGGACTCAGTGAGAAAGTGTGAAGCAAATTTTAATGGTATGACTCATTTCTTGGGGCTAAAGCAGAAATCAAATGAGTAAATTTGATTTCCAGAGAAAAAATTTGTCTGTAAACAGGGTGTTGGGTAGTAAGGGGATGACAGATGAGTGAAGAGGGGATCAAAGACATCAAATGGGGCCAAGTAGTACCAGACTTTATGTGTGATAGATCTGCTCTATGATAGACTTTATGTGTGATAGATGACTGTCCACCCACCAACTTCACTGAAAAAAAAAAAATGTAAAGTACTATCTCACTGGCATGTGGAGTCTGAATGTCAGAGGAGCTGGGTCTGTAAGATGCCATAGAGTGTGAGAGTCATTCTTTCAAAATGAAGCCCTGAAAATTCCTCAACCAGGGAAATAAGCAGATGCAATAACATGTACCATTAGGAAAAACAAGGTCATTTCTATGTGCTTACTCAAAGGAAGATTTTGTTTGACAATTTTAAAAGCCCTAAAAGCAAATAATCAGTCATAATCAATGAAGAAGGCAATCAGAACAACAGCATTAACAGTTTTCATGGGAAGCAGACATGTTCTTGAAATCCCCAATGTATTTATTCAAGTATATAGAGCTTAACAGAAACAAGATGGCTCTGGTCAGGAGCAGAAGCCACAGCTCCTGTTCCCAAAGCCTACACAATATGTGGTTGTCACTAGCGCTGAGGAGGAAGCCTCGTTCTGTTATATCCAGACTTTCATTAACATCCTGGATACTCCAAACTGACAATCTCTTAAGGGATATTTATAAGCATCAAAGTCTCTCCATTCTTTTTCTTTTCAGTATTTCTTATTGAGGTCATTGCATTTTAGAAGTGTAGGATTCCCCCGTTCAGTTGTTGTTGCCATAGTGCTCGCACTACCCAAGTACCCATAGTCCTCCACCAATGTTCATCCATAGTCCTCCCCCATAGTCCATCCATCGTCCTCCATCATAATCCATTGCTCTCCCCAATTTGTTCTCACCACTTCTTCCCTTGCCCCTTTTCTATAGGCTCATCATTCTAAACCCAAACTTAGCCTCAACAAACCCCATGCCTTACAGGAGGAAAACAAAATCTAAACAGTGTTGGGTGATTTTCTCATTCCCAGTCTTGGGGGAATAAATGAGGCAGAGTTTGGCTCTTCTAAAGGACTTAGATGGAGACTTCAAGGGATTGTTGCTTAGCACACTTGACTAGAGGTGAAAATTAAGAACTGAGAAGAACTGGCATTTGTCCTAGTAAGAGAGCCGTTCAAACTGAGATCATGGATTCTAATACAACAAAACACCACATTGCACAGAGAGCAGCAAAGGGCAGCCACAGCATCTGTCCCCTCTAGCCTGTCTTACTTGGTCTCTCAAAATCCCCTGAATGTATCTTCTTGGTCTGAATTACATTAGCTGATTCCTCTTCTATGTCTTCAGCCATCAACAGGATTACAGCAGTAGCTTTCTCCTCTATTGCTTTGAAGCATCATTAATTAGACTTTCAGACTAACAATTTGCCAAAAGGATACAGCACATAAAAGTATGAACTCAAGAGCAATTTTTATTTCTGTTTAATGGGCTAACTCTTGCCAAATTTTAGTGTATGTACAAATCTCCTGGGGAACTTGGTAAAATGCAGGCTTTAGTCAGCATATGGGAGGAGGATCTGAGAATCTGTGGTTCTAATGAGTTCCAGGTGATGCTCATGTTTCTGGTCAAAGATCCAGGCACACATTTAGTAGCAAAGATCAAGGTAAAACAAATAGTCAACTCAAAGGAGCAAAGGATACCTTTGAAGGTCACACAGTAAATGAACAGGATTTGGGTTCAGCTCCCCTGACCCCAAAATCCAATGGAATTATTCCATATGAAAAACATGCCTTGTTTCCACAGACCTGGCTAATGTCTCTGATATATGTTGTCTGCTTAAAGTACATCAGTCATGTCATTCCAAAAAAAATGCCTCCATCATCAAAGTAAAACATTCATTATAAAACTCAGAAGCCAGGTCTCCTGCTTTCTCACTTTTCAAAGTTCTTATTAATATTTATCAGTCAATACAGGCATGTTTTAAGTCACTAAATTTCTCTTAATGCTAGTATTAAAGTTCCATGGATTGATGACTCACGCTAAAAAAAAAACAACAAAAAAACTAGAAATATTAATTGACAAGTACCTTGTGAAGAAGCTGGATACCTAGTCTTAGTCTCTGTACAGTCAAGATACACACAGGAATAGGGAGCAACAGTTCTGTGCTGCATTGGTATGGCCCCATAAGCTAAATAACTGACCCTACAATACACAAGGCATGTGAGCTTTTGTGGTGGTGTGTCTTACCTCCCCAGTACTTTCCCTGGGCTGTCAGGAAGGGACCTAACTTCAGAACCAGCACATGAAAGAAAACCATTGTTTTCGTAAGCACAGATTCTCCAGTTTTTCCTCTCCCATTTCCAGGCCATCATACTGGAAATGCTCAAAACAGACTCAATGACCTAGAAAGTAGGCCTCAAGACAAAAATGCAGAGAAACAAAGACCACTCATGTTTATGAGCAGCAATGACATGCCTTATGAGGAGAGGAATCCCTCCATTCAGAGATCCCATCTGCAGGTCTCAGGTCTGATAAGAAGGGTCTTGCAAGACAACCCCCAGAGGTCAAAGGTTAGAGAGATTGCATCAGTCTGAGAACAGAACAGGGTCACCCAGAGTATCTCCTGACCTCCCAACAAGCCCTGACTCACAGGCATCAGAAAGTCAAGTGAATGTTTTCTGCAAAGGAGTCCCAGAGTTCTGGACCAATGGGCCAGGCGAGAAGCCACTCTGGGAAACTTTTCCCACATGGAGCTGCCAAAGGTCTCATTCCTCAGCGACATCACTCCAGGCTGTAGTCAGAGATCAGGAACAAGAGGGCAGAGTGGTTACATATTTTGATTGTACGGGAAAGGAGCAGGCAAGACTTCCACTGAGCCAAAAACTGAGCTTCTTTAAGCACTAACATGCCCTTGAAGGAACTAGCACACCCCTCTCTCACCAGAGGTATGACCCAACATCTCACTGAAAATTATAGTTGAAACCCTGATGTGTTTTGAAAAACTAAGGAAAGGCCTGAACCAGTCTCAAAGGAGAACAGCAAAGTGGATAGCAGTGTCACCTTCCCTGAGTCAACACAATGGTGACAGTCACAGTGTCTTAGAGTGAGGAACCCAGAGGGGTCACAGAGCAGAAGCAACACCACAGTGCCCAGATGAAGAGGCAGCACCTTGGGTGACCACCAGAAGGGACTCACACCTTATTTAAGTAGACTGTACTTTAGAAGTTAAATTGGGGGCATCAAGCTATGTTGAGGTAGCTGAGGAAATGTTATTCTGAAGCCACAGGTTGGGAGAATCTACAGGTACTTGAAGAAGCCTAAAGGTCAAACACCAGAACAACTCATCCACTCAGTTAGTATTGATTCTTTCTTATGAGCATAGTTAAACAAATAAACAAGACACAGTAAGGGAAAGAAAAGTTAAAGAAACAAGAAAATGCCAGGTGTTATAGGTTTCTTTTTTTAATAAAATGGGCAATTTGATAGACTATGAGAGGAGTATTTAGATTATTATTACTTAGATTGAGTGATCAAGGAGCACTATACAATTTGGAATTTGAAAGACAAGAAGAAGCAACCATGGGAAATCTGCAGGAAGGGTGCTCTAAGCAGAGGGAACAGGTCATAAGAAAGAAGTGTCCTTGTGCACTGGAAACACAGAATGAAAGTCAGTGTGATGAGTAGAGGCAAGAGGGTGAACTGGTGATGGAAGGCAGGGAGGTGGTAGGCAGTGAATATATGATAGTCTGTGAAGCCAGGCAAGGCATTTGTATTTCATTTTACTGTAATGGGAAACCAGCAGAAGATATTAAGCAAAGGAGCATCTTGATCTATAAATATGGCTTAAAGTACAGTTTAGCAACTATGTGACAAAAATGACTCACAGAGGATTAAGAGCAAGAACAGAGAAACCACTTGGGAAGACAATTCAATGATTTGAAGAAGAGAAGATGGAGACCAAGGCCAGGGTATGGTATCTCAACTTCAGCTAGTGACAGGTTAGATCATATAGCTCTTTGGTGGGCCTTTTCTGTGCCTTTTATCAAGTTTAGCAGAATCCTTGGCCTCCATGCACTGGGTGCCAGAAGCAATTCTTCACTCTCCAGTTGTGTGAGAACCCAAACTGTCTCCAACAGGGCCAAATATCCTCTAAAGGGCAAACCATCTATCACTGTTGAGAATGACTAGACTAGGGTGTTAGCTATGGAAGTGACAAGAGTGGTATATGCTAAATATATTTTGAAGGAAATGATGACTGAGTTTGCTGATAAGAATAGGTGCAGAATCTGAGAGAAGGTCACTAGTAGGATGGAGAGGAGTGACTGTAGGATAATGGTATGGGATCTGACCTGGGTAACTGAGAGAATGAAGTTAACACACAGAGTAATGGGGAATAATATAGGGTGGGGGGAATCAAAAGCTCTGTTTTGAATGTCAAATTTACAGAAAATTACAGGCCAATAGTACTAGCAAACTGAATTAATCAAAAGACTAAATTGGTGAAATCATTTTGGAAAATGGTATGGAGAACTAAACATATGACCCAGAGTCCAGATATCTTCTCAAGGAATGGGAAACCATTAATCAATAATTACATATATCATGTTTATTGCTGCATATTTATGATAACCAAGATATGGAAACAGCCTACAGGCTCACTGATAGATGACTAGATAAAGAAAATGTGATACACACACACACACAGACACACAATAGACTACTAGTCAGCTAATTTAAAAAAAGATGAAATTTTGCCTTTTGCCAGAAAACAGAAGGAACTGGAGGGAATTGTGAAAAGTGCAATTAGTCAGGAGAAAGATAATATTATTTCATCTATATGTGCAATGTAAGAAAATAGAGCAGATGAGTGAGCAAAAAAACAAACCAGTGAACATTGAACATTGATCACACAATGAGATTGTTGGGTATGAGTGGGAGCAAAAATGAAGGGGTCTAATATATGATGGTGGGTGTTTCATTGTTTTGTTTTTTAATTAACTTAAAACAGATTATGAGGTTCAGAATAAAATGTAAACAGAAGGAAGGGTTGGTAGGAGGAGGGAAAGAGGCATGGCTATAAAATTCTTGTGATGATTCTTGTGATGGAAATTTTGGGTATTTGCTCAATTCAAAATTCTGCCAACTATATATTTTAGTAAATTGGTAAGATGCTACTTCTGGGGGGAAAAGTGGGGGAGAGGTGCCTGGGGAAGCTCCATATTAGTTCTTAGAAATGCATATGAACACACAGCTATCTCAAAAACAAATGCTTTATGAAACTAAAAATTATGCCCCTCACAGTCTTAATTTGTATTTGAACTCAAAGCAAGAAAGGAAATCTCCATGTGTCAAAAGGAAAAGGGAAAGAGAATTGAGTGGGAGTTGAAGCTGAAAGGCCCTCACATCATAACCAGTCATTCAGTTCAAGATTAGGACTGAATTTCCCAGCAGGGACTAGAATTGAGACCCAAGAATAGGATAGAGCCAAGAAATGTGTTCATTTTCATAAAGTCAGAGTGGGGAAATACTCTCCTTGACAGTAAACAGGAACTGCAAATATTTCTTTGCTGAACTAGCTATACAGTCCAGGAAGTGGGTGTCTAGACCAGATGAACGTGAAGAATCAGAATTCCAACCCTGCATTATGCATACCTCTGAATTCTATTTTGCACAGTCCTCCCAATCCAGAAATCTAAATGAAATACTAATAAGAAACTAACCTGGAATCCTAGAGGGCTTCTGGCAATAACAAACCCCAAACCACCCCAAACCACCCTAATCAGGATTCAACAGTTGCTGAGATAAACTCAGAGCCTGATTGAAGAATAGTTTCTCCATCTAAGAATTGAGAGTGGTACAGATGTACTATGCTGTACAAATGCAACAAATTGTATACTTTCAAAGTCCTGAAAGCATTGAGGGGGGGTGATGAAAAATGCTGGAGATGATACAGAGAGCTGCTGGGTTGGGCACAGGGGCTAATTATCTGGTGGTAGCCTCCAAGAAGATGGTTTCAGACCTTTTCTTCCATTACACGGAAGACAGAAGTGGCCTCTCTGCAATCTTTCTCAGACAACTCTGAGAGAACATAGCTTCCAACATCAGGACAATCACATCCGGGGCCAAGCATGTTCCAGCCCACAGTCATGGCAGTTTTCTTGCCAAGAAAGTCTTCCCAGATGGGATTCTATTCCAGGAGTGGTGAAGGCTTAGAGTTGTCAAATCCTAAAACTGCCATTCTGTGAATATGAGGGTAAGGTCATCACAAGGTGAATAGGAAAATAAATGCAGGAGGAATTAGCCACAAATCCAACCACAGCATTTGGACTACTGAGGACCACTGGAAGAGAACTTCACCAAGTGATACACATGAGCAAATCAACTTGAAGCCAGCCAGCTTGCGGACTCACTGAAAGGAAAGAAATTAAATTTGTCTTTTGGTGCCATTTTTATAACTATTCTTTTGGCAATTATTTGTGATGCTAAAATAATTCCAGTGAATTGTTTCCTCTGGAAAAATCAGTGACTCAGATCTAAAAATCCTCCATCATATTGGCTACAACATATATCCATTAGTTAATATTTGCTTCTTTGTGGTCTTGTACTTTGCTTGAATCTGAAATCTGCCTCTGAAAATGCCCACATGGAATTACTCACTGCTCCCTAGAGTCACTGGAAATTGAAAGTTCCCAGTATTCTCAAGCCCAGAATAATGCTAAACAGTTTCCCTGAGGAAGCACAAACGACAGTAGGGAATAATTGAGAGCCCTGCTCATTTGGCTTCTGGTGTTGCCTCAATTTTGATACCATTCTCAAACTTGACTGCAAGGCAGAATCACCTGGAGAAAACTGCTACTTTAGGATAACACTGACTAAGACAGCTAACACACCCCCTCATGCTAGTCCAGTGCTTCATAACAGTTAGTGCACATTAGAATCTCCTGGAGAATTTTAATAAATATTGATGCAAGGACTCTCCCTTCAAATCATTTAAATCAGAACACCTAGGTCAGGACTACACTTTAGAACTCCACAAAGGGAAGTCTGTCCCCAGCAGGGAACACCTCTACCACCAGTGGCTAGGAGTTGGATTCCCAAATGAAGACATCAGAACTGTAAGGCACAGAACCAGCAACACATGTGACAGACACCATAAAGGATCCCGGAGCAGTGCACCATTTATACACCCTACAATAAGTTCCTGACATGCTCAGCCTGACTATCTGCCTCAGTTACTCCTGAAGATCTGAGCAGCCTCGTCTGTTGCTGTCTAGGAGTGCAACCACACCCAGGAAAAAAGGACATAGTTTCAGAAGAAAAAAAATAGACTCCTGGTCCAAACATGGACCAACGGCTTGAAGGGAGAGGAGTTGGAGTCACCAGAGGGGGTAAGGGGTAAAGAGGGACTATGTGGGGCAAGGCGGACAATATGTAAGGGAGGGCCAAACCTTAAGGGGAACACATTCAAATAAGGGAAAGCATTCAAACAAGAAGGTTACAGAAACTACAGGTAGATTTGTAATTCCTGAGGACTAGGGGAGATGGGATTGGAGGGTGACTGCTAATGCCTTTCTTGGGGGACTAATGAGAATGCTCTAAAATTTATTGATACTTAAACAACTCTGTGGATATATAGTTAAAGTCATTCAATTGTACACTCTACATGGGAGAATATAGGTAGGTCAATTATATCTCAATGAAGCTGTTAAAAAACATGAGGGAAGATTTTTACCCCCTCTCCAGAGACTCTGATGCTGTTAGTCTGGGGTGCAGGCCCATGAATTTTGCCTTTTTTTAATACACTCCTAGGGAATATTGGTGCTATAGAGCTACCAGCCATTCTCTTTTGCCCACACGAAAGCCCCCAGATTTAAATTCTGTAGGATTTTATGAGTATAATAATGATTTGAAGGTTGAACGATTAGATGTGATAATGACAACTGTGTTCTCTGGAACACTGTCACCTCTTTAGGTTTGTCTCATGGCTCACCTCATCTCTAGGTGCTTGTTCTTCTAGAACAGGGGCTCTTCCTTCTGTGTCCTTTGCCATACAGGATAAAAAGGTACTGTGGCTTCCAAGGTTGTTCCAGAGAAGTGAATGCCATGATTGCAAAGGAAAAATGTGACACAAACCCACAGCAAGTCGAAAGGGTGAGCAGGAGATGCCCCGAATGGGTGAGGCCAAGGAGAAGAAAAAGAATAGGGCATCATTCTTCATTTCATATAGTGTGTGACTAATCATGGGGGAATGATAAATGCCAACAAGCAAAGAAAATCTTCCCTGTTAGAGTGTAAAATGACTTGTCCCTGGAGGTCCTTCAGAGAATTGAACTTTCTTGGTACATTTAAGTTGCCACATCTTCCATCAAAATTTTCCTGGTTTCCTAGCAAACTCAAGCTGCAGATGCAGAATAACAGTATCCTAAATTATGAAGAATAGGCTTTGCATCAATTAGCAGCATCCATGACAGGATTGGGATGAATACATGGTATAGGAATGCTAATGGCACCCAAGCTAGTTCTGCTCAGCAGTACTTCTAGCCCCTCCAAAACTACTCCTCAGGACTCTGGATTCTCTCCTTGTGGTCACTCCCCTAAACACACCCATAAGCCTGGGCTTGCCTCTACTCAAGTATGACAAAACCCTAGAGCAAGTATGACAAAATCCCAAATCATTGTTTGCCATGGAGTTTCCATGGAGGAAAACAAAAGGATCTTTGTTCTTCTTTGGAGGAAAAAAGGATCAACTTTTTTTTTAATACAGTTTTAAATTAAAAAAATAAACTTGGTCATATTTGAGATGAACTGTAACACTGTAATCGAAAAGGGGGAGGCCCCATGTTCCCTGCTCCACCAAAAGGGTGGGACCAAGCACAGGGAAAGCTAAAAAGGACTTGGGAACGACTTAGAGAAATCTGGAGGAGGCATGTGGAGCTGAGATCTGTAAAGAAAAAGTTATGCTTGCTTCTAGGCCTTGGACTTGTACCAGGAACTTGGGGTGCATGGAAGAAGATGCTTGAAAGAGATGTGCAAGAGGACCCCTGGAGAGGCTGACATGGCAGCCTTTATCTTGTCCTGTACTTTGATTTCTATCCTTTCCTTCCAGACTCACCTGGCCATTCTGCCCCTTCCCTAGGGTTCCCCACTAGAAGGTGCCTTAGACTTGTGGCAAGCTTTCAGGCCTCAGGGCCCCCCACTTTGGGCCAACCCTGAATTTGACTGGGCAATTACGAATGAGGGTATGGGTACCTTTGGGTGTTTCACTGGGAAGATATTACCCATCCATCTCTCTCTTCTTTCATGCACTAATTATAGTAAGATTCTTTTCTATTGAAGGTCTTATGTGTTAAGAGTATGCCTCTTCTTTATGTGGCAAATAATAGAACTCATTTAAAGCATGCAAGTTGAGGGTTTGGGGGTACCCCTCAGTCTACCTGTTCACAGTAGCACATTACAGTAGAAAGACTTGGGCCCATATTAACTGCAATGAAGAAATTATATATCTCCTTCATTATCTGTTTTTTTTTTTTTTAAAAGGAGGTGGTAGACAGAAAAAGGGGCTGTACATGAACTATACTGTAATCTACACAAAGAAATATCCCAGTGCCTAGCATATTTGAAACATAAAAAAAATGATAATAATAGCAACCACCATCCATTGAGAGTTTACTATTTATTAAACATTCTCCTAAAATGTATATATACACACACATATAAGTTCATATATATGTGTGTATATATACGCATACATATACACACACATATAAGTTCATATATGTGTGTGTATATATACACATATATAAATTTATTTAGTCCTTGTGATACTTTATGACAAGTATCAACAAACCGTTTATGTAAAGGCCAGATAGTAAATATTTGTGGCAACTTCTCTGCTGTTGTAATTCAAAACCAGTCATAGAAAATATGTAAGCACATGACATATAAGTGTTTCAGTAAAATTTATAAAATAAGGAATTGTCTAGATTTGGTCTGCGATTCATAGTTTGCCAACCTCTCTCTCTGATGGGTACTACCAGTATCTACATTTTACAGATGAGAAAATACATGTACAAAAGGATCATTGACACAGCCTCAAGTCTCACAGAAATTATCTTCAATATTAAGAACACAGTCAGCTATGATATAGTAACAGAATATAGCCAACTACAATATAGTCACAGCTGCTGACTTCATCATCCCATACCTACTAGAGGTTCCAGAAGTGTTTTAGCTAGCTGCTCCTGGGGATCTGAACAACCTGGTCTGCAGTGGTCCAGGAATTCAAGTCTTCACTGAGGAAAAGGACTTTGTTCCAGAAAAAACAAACAAACAAAGGGAGTCCTGTGGGCCAACCATCAATCTAGGAGTTGGAGAAGTCAGAGGAGGGAAAGGAGATATGGGGGAAGCCAAGTAGTGGTATATGGGTGGATTATTGGTGGTAGAGCCATCCCTGAGGGGAACAATAACTATACAAACATGACCAATGTTGTTCAAAAATTTTTAAATTTTAAATAAGTTTTTTAAGAAAGGAAAACCCACACCAGTCCTCCCTCTCCTTCCCATGATGACCCTGCTTGGAGTTCTCCCTGTCTCCTCTGAACTGTCGGTGCCCTTACTTTCCGTATCTCCACACTGAATAATTGGTTACTTTTTTTAAAAATGCACTTTGCTACCCAACACATTTGGAGTTCAGAACCATGCACACTACTGGCTCAATTTGCTTGTGTTGAAAGCATCAGTGGGCCATTGGTAGTGGGTGTGCTGGTCATGGGTTTTGTGGCAAACGAAGGAGGTGATGGGTTCAGACACTCACCAGTCCATGGCAAGCACTGAGGGCTGCAGTTCCAATTCTTGTGCCCTGCTGCAGAACTGTACCCTGAAGATGGCAGGGGGGTGCCGAGGAAGTCACCATCTTAACATGGGAGAGGTTCCCATATCTCCTCTCCACAATGTAATTTTTGGAAAGAAATCCCTGATTTATTGTCAAGTTGAAAAACAGATCCCTCTTCTCATGTGAAATTCTGTAGAACACCCGGTCCTCTGAGTCATTCACATCTCTCTTCCGCCTTCTATTGGTGACAGGGTGGTGCAAACCGTATGACAGAAAATGCCCACTTGCATCTACTCGAATGGGACCCACCACTTGGTATTCTGGCAGTGCTTTGATGAAATTCTCTGAAAGAAAAGGAAATACAGAGTCACACTAAGAGAGATTACTGCCAGGTCCATAGCAAAAAAAAGGAAGGCAAATGCACTTCTGTTTAGAACTTAGTTGTTGGTGGTGGTATTTCTTAATTTTTATTTTTCTGAAACAACAATGGCTTACAACACTGTACATGATTTGGTATAGGAGCATAACTCTTGGTTGATATATTACCACATCAGATCCATCATCAAAGAACACACAGCTTTCTGCCATAATTCACTGAACCCCTTCCACCCTCTTTCCTCACCTCCCTCCCCAGCTTCTATTCCACAGTCAGATATCTGGGGGTTGCACTGGTTTGGTTTGTCTGTAGAAGTTAGATTTCAACTTGCTAATTGCAAAATCCCGCTATTGACTTATGTGCAGAGATTCTGTCCACCACACAAATACTGCTCACTGCCCCAGTAAACTCCCAGCACAACTTGTAGCTTACATAGGGCCCCTCCTGGGTTATATGTGGCAGTCTGAGCAGACACTAAGGCAGAGCAGTGAATGCCAGATGTTTCACCAGAGACAAATTGAGATGAGAATCATTTCCTGATAAATACTGTAAGGGAAAGACAAAGGTCAGTTTGATAAGTAGGAATATTTTGAGTCCAGAGCCTGTTACTATAAAGCACAGAGCTTCCCTGTTCATGACAGGAATTTAAATGCTTCTAGAACTCCCCACTGAGTCAGAAAAAATGCAAAATCACAGTGAACCTAGCAAATATACTTGACAGACTATACCAATTACAGATAAGTGTTCCATAAAGTAACAAAGAGTGCTCAAAGGACTTGAGGTTCCTTTTTTCATTTTTACAAGTTATACAAAATATACAAAGTAAAGTGGTAAGTGCATATTAGGATCTGAGACTTAGTCTAAAAAATAAGAAAATCGCAATCTTATAACTATGCAAGACAGGAACAATTGTTCTTTCCACCTGAAAATGCATACACCTTTTAACATACTCAACTTAAAATCTTTGCCACTGTCTCCTCATTTTGATATTTAAGAATAACAAAGGATTTAACTAGCTGGAACTAACCATCACTCTGGATTACAGATTAGTTAAAGCAAACCATTAATCACTTAGTAAGCAAACCAATCAGAAAAGGGAAGGATGAGAGAGAAAAAAAGGAAAGGAAAGGGAGGGAAATTTTCATTTGTCAGCTCCCAGTTATACTCCTCTCCCTAATTTGTATTACTTTGCTGATGTCCTTCCCCAGTAACTTGCTATGTCTTTTGACTTTGTCAACATTTATCAATATCCTGATTTGTTTTAAAGGCCCAAATCTGATGCCCCCTCTTCTTTTTCCTAATGTCCCTGGTAGAATTTCTCTCTCCCTCCTCTGAACCTCTATGTCCTTACTTTCAGTAACTACCAGAATAGCATTATTTTACAATGCTCTTTGTTTATTGCACTATTTATCTCTAAACTCTTTGGAGAACAGAATGTTTCATATCATAGGTACCTGATTCATATATAAATGGATGTAGCTGTGAGAAAACATTTAAATAATAAAAATTGCAGTTGTTCAGATATGATTAAAAAAGACTTCCCCTCTCATCAAGTAACTGCCTTCCAACACACTTGGTAGAATTTTTCCTCTCTGCCTTGATGAAATATAAGCAGAGAACAGAGTTTTCATTCTTAGGAAACTAAAAAAATTGTCTCCATCTTTAGGAGTAAAAAGTTCAGACCCATCACCTCATCTCTAGCAGTTAGGAGCAACAGACCCCCAAGAACATGGATAAATTTTGAATAACAATGCTCAATGAAAATAAAAAAGAAAATAAGTTAATACAGTCACTTGCATTAATGACAAATGCATGCAGACTAAAACAATACGAAGTTTGCCAGAATATAGGAAAACAAGAAAAAGACACAAATGGAACCCATTAAAAAGTTTTTTTTATGAGGACGAGTGGGAGTGGGAATCGGGGCAAAAATTGCATAATTAAAACATGAAGAGGGTTCTACACAAATTAAGATGCTAATATGCCATGAGCTAGGAGTGAAATGGATTTAGACCTCTGTACTATCCACTTCCCGAGAAATACCTGAACCTACTGAGGACCAAGGCTTCACTGCCATCCCAAGGTCAGACCTCAGGAGAGGAATGACCAATGTGGTGGGACACATATAGTCATTTTTGTAGTATTTCTCCCATGTCCCCTTTCGTTTCCTAGCAATGGTGTCTCTGGGTCACACAAGGTGAAACAGTGGAGCCAAGTTAGGGGTAGAAAATGTCTTGCTCCACTGGGTATAACTGTCATTTTTCAGAGGTGCCCCTTAAAAGGTCAGTATCTCTTAATATAAACTCATCTAGCCCTTAGAGACCCTGCCTGTGAAGATATATCTCAAAGCATAAGATGAAAGACTAAAGTTTACCTACATCCCAACATATATTGCCCCAAAATTATATATATATATATATATATATATATATATATATATATATATATATATATATATATATATATATATATATATATATATATATATATATACTGGGCCGGGCACGGTGGCTTGTGCTTGTAAGCTTCAGCCTATGAAGCAGCCGGGGCTAGGGATCGCAGTTCGAGTCCCGCCTGGGGCCCGTAGCGAGACCTAGTTCCAAAAAATACAGCTGGGCGTGGTGGTGCGCGCCTGTCATCCCAGCTACCTGGGAAGCTGAGGCTGGGGATTGCTTGAGTCCGTGGTACCCGGGCAACGAGAGCCTGCGGTTCCACAGGCAAAAATTGTGAGACCTAGTCTTAAAAAAAAATATATATATATATAAAGTTATATATATTATAATATATTATATTTTATATATTATATATTTATATAATATATTTTATAATTATATTATATATGTATATATATTATATATGTATACATATATTATATACAGTAACACATTTACAGTTTCTGAATCAGTTGCTTTTGATCTGATGGGCTTTTAAGAGAATCAGTATAAGCTGGTTGAGCAATGATATAATGATAAAAAATTATAGCAAACATACAGTAAGTGCTTGCTATGAAGCAGTTATCATAAATCTCCTTTGCCAACAGTTACCAAAACGCTGTGGAAGATATTCAATTATTACACCCATTTTGTAGGTAAAATATTGATGAGATCACAATGCTAATCAGGATACATTATTATTTGGTTATGAAATTAAATATATGTACAATTACTTGGATTAAAATTATGAGTTTCTTTTTCAAAATCACATTCTTCATCATTACACTTCAAGTACATGAGCCTTTGCTCTTGGTAGACAGTGTAACAGGATAGAAGAATGAGCACTGTCCCCCTGGGGATGATGCTTTGATAAAAATAAGCACTGCTTGCCTTCCTTAAGAAGTCTCAATTACTTAAGCAAAAAGCAGAGATAATTGCCTCTTTACTGGGTAGAGTGCTGGGACATAAGACAAGTATGCCTCTTGATTTCATTTCATAGGATGCCACTAAGTCACATTGCCCATAGGTGTAGATGGAGAGAGATTACCTAAGAGTGTTTCTTATGTTAGTGGCCCAGCTGCAGCTGCAGCTGCCACATCTATACAAGGAACATAGCAACAGCATCCACCTCTTATGGTGGCTATGAGGGGCCCAAATATTAATCTATGTAACAGATTGTGAACAGTTCTTGACAAGTAGCATTCACTATCTGAACATCAGTTACTATGGTATTAGAGACAGAAATGTACTATCAGAGATCACTGAGGCCATAAATATAAATGCAGCTGATCCTTTACTGCATGGGGGTTTAGGGAAACCATTCCCTGCATAGTGGACAATCCCCACTAAGACTTGACTCTGCCAAAACTGAACTGCAGTCCTTCAGTCTCCCAGGGGCATTGGTTTCAGGGACCCACCCTGCATACACAAAAGTCCACAGATACTCAAGATCTTTCAAGTCAGCTACTGTATGCACAGATTCAGTCAGTGGACATTAGTATGTGATTGAGTGAGTGACATGGAATCCTTCCTAGAAAAAATCTGAATAGTATAATCAACAGGACTGTATATATAACCTCCAAGGAGAGATCAGGCACCCAGATTGTCTGCCTCTCAGGAGTTTGAAAATGAGCTAGCTATGAAGTAAGCAAACACAACAGAGTTTACTGGAGAAATAAGGTATCAGGAAAGAATAGCTTCTGGTTTTTATGATTATATCCAAACAGCAAAGCTATACCCACATGTCCTGGTCTACTCCTGACAGTAGCCACGTCCCTTCTGTCAGCCTTCACACCCTCCTCTGTATACAGACTATAGAAAAAGGATGAGGAGGTGCAGACTGAGCTTTTTCGGGCCTAGGAAAGCCAAGCTGAAGGTCACCAGCTCCCACCAGGAAGCCCAGTGCACAGGCTGAGGCTCACTCGGACTAAGTTCTGCCAGCCCAGGGAAATTCAACTGGGTTGAAAGAACTCACTGTCCCAGCAGCTGGGGGAGCTCATGCAGGTCAGGTGAGGCTTCCAGTTTGTAACCAGAGGCTACACCCTGTTGTCAAGGAAATGGTCCTGAGAGAAAGGGTGGGGCTGCAATTTGCAACTGAATGGGCCCTGGCCTTTCAGGCTAGGCAGGGATTGAGCTTTTCGGGAGGGAGGAAAAGCCAACCTGAAGGGCATCAGCTCCCACCCCAAAGCCCAAAAGCACCAGCACCACTATGCGGCACTGGCACAAACTTAGAAAACAAGGACACTCACTACTGAACAGCCTCAAGACACCCCAGTCAAAAGGAAATATACAAAGAGCCTAGACACTCAGAGACACTAAAACTACTTAAGGTCCATTAAGCTGAAAGAGTAGAAACAACATGCCTAATACTAGAGAAGTAGTCACTCAATATGTAGAGCAAGTCCGAAAGAAAAACATGGGAAGGAGGAAGAATATAAATACTCAAGCAAGCCCTAAGAAAAATAACTCACCACCAAAGGATAAACAATCTGTAGAAACCAACATGGATGACTTGGAAGAAATGCTTCATATGTCAGAAAAAGAATTCAGAATCAACATGATTAAAGCACTCAAAGAGGCCAAGGAAGTGGGGGGGAGGGAAAATAAAAGGGTAGAAGCTTTCAATGAACTAAAAGAAGTAGTAGAAAAATATAAAAAATAATGCAGCAAAATGAGCAATATCATTGACATACAGAAAAATGAAATTAAAACCCTAAATAAGAAGCTGAAGGAGATGCAATGTGTAAGAGGAGCAATAGAAGAGCTCAAAAATGCAGGGAAGAGCCAGGGAAGCAAATTAGAAGAAATAGAAGAAAGAATCAGCACACTAGAGGATATAGAAGTAGAGAGAATGAAGAAAGAGAAAGAGAGAGAAAAACAAAGTAAGAAAAAAAAAAGAAAAATATCAGAGATCTGTTAGATACTCTAAAGAAAACAAATATAAGAGTACTTGGAATACCAAAAGGTGAAGAGAAAGACATAGGATCTGAAAGTCTCTTCAATGAAATAATGGAGGAAAGTTTCCCAAACCTGAAGAAAGAAGTGAAAATAGACATACAGGAAACAAAAAGGACACCAAATTACTTTAATGAAAGAAGAAACACAGCAAGACACATCATAGTAAAACTTACAAAAACCAAAGATAAAGAAAAAATTACGAGAATAACAAGAGAGAGGAGATAACCTACAAAGGAAAACCAATCAGACTGACATCAGATTTCTCAGAAAAGACACTCCAAGCAAAGAGAGAATGGTGCCACATGTTCAAAACACTCCAACACAAAAAGTGCCAACCAAGAAATACTCTACCCAGCAAAGCTGTCTTCCTTTATGAAGGAAAAGCCAGAACCTTCTCACACAAAGCCTCAAGAAATTTGCTACCACAAAACCCCTTCTCCAAGAACTCCTGCAAGAAGCCCTAAGATTGAAACCTGCAGAAGAATAAAAAGAATGAATAATAAAAAGAAAAGAAAGAACAAACTAAAACAGAACCCCAAATGACCACCAGGAAACCATTGTTAGATCCTCAAACATCAATAATTACTCTAAATGTCAATGGGTTAAACTCATCAATCAAAAGACAGAGAGTTACAGATTGGATTAAAAGAGAGAACCCAACATTCTGCTGCCTCCAAGAAACACATCTGATCCCAAAAGACAAGCATAGATTGAAGGTAAAAGGATGGAAAACAATTCTATAAGCAAAAAAGGCAGGGGTAGCCATTCTTATAGCAGACAAAGCAGATTTCAAAATAAAAAAGTAACAAAGCATAAAGAAGGTCACTACCTAATGGTTCAAGGGTCAACCAACCAAAAAGACATAACAATTATCAACATATACTCACCAAACGAGGGAGCACCAAGATTCATAAGACAGCTACTAAGAGAACTGAAAATAAATATAGATGAAAACACATGTGTAGTAGGAGACTTCAACACCCCACTCTCAGCAAAGGACAGATAAAAAAAAAAGCTACACAAGGACACAAAAGCCTTAAAAGAAGACCATAGATACCTAGAAGATGCTACACCCACAAGGAAAAGAATACACCTTCTTGTCAAATGCACATGGATCATTCTCTAAAATTGACCACATACTAGGCCACAAGGCAAACATGAATAATCCACAAAGATTAAAATAATACCAACTTTTTTTTTCAAACTGTAAGGGTATCACTACAAATCAACAATGAAAAGAAAGCAAGAAGAACACCCAAAACTTGGAGACTGAACAAATTGCTATTAAAGGAAGAATGGGTAATTGAAGAAATTAAAACTTACTTTGAAACAAATGACAAAGAAGACACAACATTCAAAAATGTCTGGGATGAAGCAAAAGCATATCTAAGAGGAAGGCTCATAGCAATTACAGACCCATATCAAAAACCAAGAAAATAACTAAAAAAATAAAAAACACAAAAACAAAAACAAACAAAAAAAAACTTAATCTACCAACTCAAAAAATTAGAAGAGCAACAAAAAAACCCAAAATTGAGCAGAAGACAAGAAATAACGAAAATAAAAGAAGAAATGAATAACCTAGAAGCCAAAAAGACTATCCAGATTAACAAAAACAAAAGCTGGTTCTTTGAAAAAATAAATAAAATTGATAAACCCCTTGCAACGCTCACAAAGCAAAGAAGAGAGAAAATCCTTATAATCAGAATCACAAATGAAAGAGGAGAAATTATAACGGACACAAAACAAATCCAAAGGATAATAGGAGATTACTATGAACAACTATGTGGAAAAAAATACAACCTGGATGAGATGGATAGATTCTTAGAAAGATACAACTCCCCAAAATTAAACAAAGAAGATATAGAGAACTTAAATAAACCAATCACAAGCAGTGAAATTGAAGCAGTCATCAAAACTCTACCTAAAAACAATAGCCCAGAATCTGATGGCTTTACAAATGAATTCTACCAAACATTCAAAGATGAAATAATGCCTGCGCTACTAAAGCTTTTCCAAAAAATTGAGAAAGAAGGAAAACTGCCAAACACATTCTATGAAGCAAACATCAC
Organism: Uropsilus gracilis; assembly: GCA_004024945.1. Taxonomy (NCBI): domain Eukaryota; kingdom Metazoa; phylum Chordata; class Mammalia; order Eulipotyphla; family Talpidae; genus Uropsilus; species Uropsilus gracilis. The sequence goes on along the minus strand of PVHY01000796.1, from coordinate 96,225 downwards.
ACTCATACCAAAACCAAATAAGGACAGCTCCAAGAAAGATAACTATAGACCAATTTCCTTAATGAACACGGATGCAAAAATCTTAAACAAAATCCTGGCAAACCAAATCCAACGATGCATAAAAAGCATCATTGACCATGATCAAGTGGGATTTATCCCAGGGACACAAGGATGGTTCAACATCTGGAAATCAATTAACATAATACACCACATCAACAAAGAAAAAAGCAAAACCACATGATAATATCAATAGATGCAGAGAAAGCATTTGACAAAGTCCAGCATCCATTCATGATAAAAGCCCTTGAAAAATTAGGGATTAAAGGAACTTACCTCAATATAATAAAAGCCATCTATGACAAACCTATGGCAAACTTCATCCTAAATGGTGAATAACTGAAATCATTCCAGTTGAGATCTGGAAACAGGCAAGGATGCCCACTCTCCCCACTACTCTTTAACATTGTACTGGAAGTTCTAGCTAGGGCAATAAGGCAAGAAAAAGACATAAAAGGGATACAAATAGGTAAAGAGGAACTGAAGTTATCGTTATATGCTGATGACATGATTCTCTATATAGATAACCCCCCAAAAAACCACAGAAATATTGCTTGAAATAATAAACCAGTTCAGTAAGGTAGCTGGATACAAAATCAACACACAGAAGTCGGTGGCTTTCCTATATGCAAAAAGTCAAATAGAAGAAGAGATCAGAAAAACCATCCCACTTACCATCGCACCAAAAAAAATTAAATACTTTGGAAACACCGTAAAAGAGATATACAAAGAAAATTTTAGGATGCTGCTAAAAGAGATAGAAGAAGACATAAGGAAATGAAAAGACATTCCCTGTTCATGGATTGGAAGAATTAATATCATCAAAATGACATCCTACCAAAGGCAATCTACAGATTCAACGCAATTCCAATAAAAATCCCAATGACATTTTTTAAAGAGATAGAACAAAAATTACTGAAATTCATATGGAATAACAAAAGACCTCGAATATCAAAAAGTCTCTTCACCAGAAAAAAAGAAAACAGAGGTATTACAATTCCAAAATTCAAACTATAAGCAAAGCCATAATAATTAAAACAGCATAGTACTGGTACAAAAACAGAAAGTCAGACCAATGAAACAGAATTGAGTGCCCTGAAATAAAACCACATATATATATAGCCAACTAATCTTTGACAATGGAGTAAAAAACTTAGCTTGGAACAAAGATAGCCTCTTTAATAAATGGTGCTGGGAAAATTGGACTAAGACATGCAAAAAAAATGGACCAAGACAACTCCCTTACTCCATGTACAAAAATCAACTCAAAATTTTTAAAAAGACTTAGAGGTCAGACCTGAAACCATATCATACATAGAGGAAAACTTGGGCAAAACCCTCTATGAAGTACAATTCAGAAATCCCTTTCTGGAAACATCTACAGACAGCAAAAAACTGAAGGAAAACATAAACCGATGGGACTACATCAAACCAAAAAGCTTCTGTACAGCAGCAAAAAAGACAACAGAAAAAGCTAAAAGAAGCCCAACCGAATGGGGAAAAAATTTTGCCTTCCACAAGAGTGATAAGGGTTTAATAACGAAGATCCACAAGGAACCCACACAACTAAACAAAAGCAAAACAAAAGGCCCAATCAAAAAATGGGGGGAAGAACTAAAAAGACACTTTTCCAAAGAGGAAATACAAATGGCCAACAGGCATATGAAAAACTGCTCAACATCACTAGCAATCAGGCAAATGCAAATCAAAACCACAATGAGATACCAACTTACACCAGTAAGAATGGCCCACATCCAAAGAACGGGCAACAAGAATTGCTGGCGAGAATGTGGAGAGAAAGGAACACTACTACACTGCTGGTGGGAATGTAAACTAGTCTAACCACTATGGAAAGCTGTGTGGAGGACCCTCAAGTTAATGAAAATGGAACTACCATTTGATCCAGCAATTGCTCTCTTGGGAATCTACCCAAAAGAGACCTCAATGTTTGCTGCAGCACAATTTATAATTGCAAGGACATGGAAGCAACCTAAATGTCCCAAAACAGATGACTGGATGAAAAAAATGTGGTATATATATATACATATATATATATACATATATATATATTACTCACCAATTAAAAAGGACAAATTCGACGATTTTATGACAACATGGATGTACTTAGAAGAAATATTATCAGAAACAAGTCAAAAAGAAAAAGACAGAAGCTAAATGGTTTCACTAATATATGGAATATAGTGAAAAAATAAACAAAAGCCTTGAGGAAAATTCAAAACAAGCAAAGTACCAAACTGAAGCACACAACTTTGAGCAGGAGGGAAAGGGGGGGAATGGAGGGGAGGATGGGGGTGGGGGTAAATCCCTGGGATTACAATGATGTGAAATTTATATAAAAATAAGAAAAAATAAAATTAAATAAAAAAAATTTAAAAGGGGGGGATGAGGGCTTGTGCAAGGGAAATCTGTCCCCAGAGTCAATCTTTATGGCATCTGCTGGTTCTGGAGGGTCCAGAATGAGATTGCACGATGAGCTATCAACAGTGTTCAGTCACAATGTCATCCGTCATGATGCACATTCACATTTACAGAAATACACTATGTCCTGGCTACTTTGACTTGCCTTATTTAAAATTAGATTGGAACCCTTTGACCACAAACGTTAGCGATACTTATGAGAAACTCTGAATGAAACATGTAGATCCAGTATTTTTTAAAATACAAAATATCAAGCAATCTTTTGCACTTTGCCTGGAGAACACTTACCTGCCAAGTTTTATAAAGTTTACGTTAAAGCTACACCTATTCTTCATATTTGTCTGCCTTAGCAAGCATCCACTTTCTAAGGTCAATTACTAAAAGGAACGGGAATTATCAGAAGCTTAATTTCATACTTGGCTTCTGTGTGTGGTTGTAACTTATGGAAAACCATATTATATCAAAATGTTGAACCACTTGAAGTTGTAAAATAAGTCACAGGCAATTAGATTTGTTTATTGGTAACTATAGGCAATGTGAGAGCCACACTGTGGAAGAACTGGTGAAATTCAAACTAAGCCTTTAGCTGAACTGATAATAATTAATAACATTAATAGTGACACTCGTAGCACTGGTGTTAATGTCATGACTCTGATCACCATACTTTGGTTATGTGATCATGAACATTTAGGGAAGTTGAGCAATGGGCACCCTTTTCATCTTGTCTGAAGTCAAAATTCACTTCAAAATGAAAAGTATTTAAAGTTAAAAAAATTAATCTTGCATATAAATAATCTGAAAATTTGCCTAATTAACAAAAATAATTTCATAATTCACACAAATTAAATATCAAGATTGCGAAGTCTTTATATTAAGAAAACATCTGAAATCATTTCCTGCTGGCAGGTTTACCTTTTGCAAATAGCATAGTATACAATGTTCTCCCAGACCTTGAAACGAGTGGCCATATTCCCTGTGTTTCATTGGGAGGAAACAACTGATCTCATAGTTTAGCAGCTGCAAGTGAAATTCCTGAGGGCACTGGTGAACCAACCAGGGAATAAAGAACCAAATGGGATATGGTACTCTGCAGGAGAGATGAATATTTCCCACTATTCTAATACTGTCTTCTAGAAGTCATGGCCAGTTCATCTATCAAAGAAGAGTGATGTCCAAAGAAAAAATTCTACCTTCTAAATTTCCAGAAAGGGCTAAACTGATCTCAATATTCCTTTCTAAATCTTAATGAAGGTCAAAATCCTAACAAAGCCTGAACCTTAGAACTAGAAGAAACTGTTGGGGTATCAATACTGAGCTCCCATTCCTTGCTGAGCAGGCATGTTTGGGAAGCTTAAATATAAGGAATCAATGAGGAAGGTTGCTATGGGAACCAGACCAAGAAGCTGATCACCTTGATCATGAATGTAGAAACAGGACCAGGATATATTCTGTGTTGAAGGTTAAGACCCAAACCAGACACTCGGCAGATGACCTGTTATGAAAGAAAGGTTTAGGTCCTTGGAGTGCAGCACCTTACTATTAGCCCCTGCTCTCCCACAGGGCATTTCAATAAATTTAACTTGTCCTGTTCTCTGCTTTGTTTGATGAATTCTTTCACCCCTATGCCCAGGCCTCACCCCTATTTCTTCCCTCTGCAGAAACCTTAAAATGGATATCTAGGTTCAGAATGTTTCCAGTTGTAGGACCCTGTGTGGATTGCCTTTACCCCTCTGAAGGAGACTTTAATAGGGGTTGCCTGCAAGTAGCTTGACTAACAGATGCCCCAGACCACTCATTCCTCAAATGAAAAGGCAAGAAGGAGGGGTCAGATGATAGCCTGGAGTAATTTGCAAATTTAAGTGCTTGGAATTTGGAAGTGATTCAAAAATGTTGTCAGAGTAGAAATAGAAGCCTAGGGAGATTGATTCACTGTGGGGTGGCTGGCAGAACACATGGAAGCAACACCAGGTCATCCTATTCCCAGGAAACCTTACAATTTCCTACTCTGTCCTCACTCTTCCCTCCCCCTCCCACTCCCCCTTCTCTTCTTAGCTATCAATGGAAATCTGCTCAGAAATTTCTCCTTCGCACAAACATGAATTAGTTATAAATCCACTGGTGAGTTTATTGAGGACAGTATCTTGATGGAAGGTCTTTTACAATCTGAAATTTTATTTGAAATCTAAGTAAAAGCATCTCTAATAAGCTCGAAGCACTTTGCATCTACTTGTCAGCACCACAGACTCTGGGCACAGAACGCTCAAAGTGACCAGGAAAAACAACCATCTCACTTTCCAGAGAGGAAAAGCAAAGCCCAGTGGTGCCTACTCCACCTGGAGCTGAATTCACTGACAAAAAAATATGTGGAGCAAGCAGAACTGAAAACCAACCCAGAGTATGTGTGTCTTTGAACTGAATAGTCTCCAAATGCCCTGGGAAGTGCGGCAGGCTTTGTGTTGCCCCAGAGGAGAGACTTTTCACAAAGGGGCTGTTTTTCAAAGAACAACAAACACTGCTGTTTCAAACTTGGGGGAGGGAGATTGTATCTGGACGTTTACACAAGCAGTACGGCTGACTGACATCTAACCTCAATGTTTGTGGGAGTCAGCTTCCAAGTAAAGCAAGGGGGCTGGTTTCTGACAGCTCTTGCAGTTGCAGCCACGAGCTCTCCAGTAGAATTCAAACACTGCAACGAAGGCTGAAAACCCTGAGTGGAAATTCTCAGCAAGGACAGGCTGGGAATGCCTGCCACCCAAGTAGTCTTGTGGATTAAAGGGGGTCAGAAAGCTATGGAAGCTTCCCAAATCTTGAGCACAGAGAGTGGACACAAGACTTAATGGATGCTCATTCAGGGATCTGTGCATTCTCCTGATTATTGCTCAGGGCAATGCAGCTTGATTAAAAGAGCTATAGCAGTCCAATGACCTGAGGTTAAAATCTTGCTGCTCAGCTATCCATAAGCCCCATCCATTTCTGGGCTTCAGCTTCCACTTCTGTCAGACAGGGTGGGTCACAGTAGTCACTGCACTGACCTTAAAGGCTGTTGTCTGGATCAGTATGTGAATCTGATGGGCTTCTGATGAGATGTGGGGTTTGGATGAGTGGGGGTCCTTGGGTTATCTCTGAAAAAAGTTTTCGCAGTTTTCTGGAAAAAGTTTTCTCAGTGGCATGTGGTGAGACTAGCAAGGAGACAAAGACATTTTCCACAGATGCACACAGGTGAGTTATATATGAAAGAATGTTACGGAAAAATGAAATGCAGGTGGGTAACCAAGGATGGTACCCAGAAATAGAAAAATAGAATGCCTTTTTTTGCACATGTGGATTCAGAGGAGATGAATTCTCCAAAGATCTGAGTGCCTTACACAAGGTTAACAGCATTTTTATAAGTTTCAGCTGTGGGGTGGGGATGGTCATGTGCCATTAAGCAGGCAGGAGACAGAGCAAAGAGAGGAAAAAGTAAAAGTACAAAAGACCTGGGTGGTTATCTAGGGTCCACAGGTCAGACTGGTGGGCTTCCTCAGCCATTATCAGTTCCTGAGATACTCTGCTCTAGTCATTGTTCCAGCATGCCTTCTAGTTCGCCATTATGTTAAGATAAGCCTCTCATTTCCATGAGCATTTCTTCAATAAGGACAGGTTCATCAGGAAAAAGGGGAGAAGAAAATGCCTGCACAGGCGCAAGCAGGCACAAGAGTTGTTCTGATAGTGTTCCTTTGGGGCAGAGGGGTTCGTTCCTTTGTAGAATTATCATCTGCTATTAAACTGATCACTTGTAGGATATTTTCTATCACTTCTCTATTCTTCATAACGACTGACAATTTGCATATCCCCATCTTCAGAGGAAATGGTTTAGGGGTACTACAGATGGTTTAATGAAGGCATCAAACATTTCTACTTCCACCTCCAGTTCCTGATCTGGTGATGTCTGTGCCTCTATTACACCCACACAGTGTACCCTAGTAGTCTGATCTGCTCCAGCCACACTAGGTCTTCACCCCCAGGATCAACCAACCATGGGTCATCAAATCTGAGTCCATCACTCCAGCTGTGGCACATGCACTTCCCACCTAACGAAAGAGAGATTCTGACCCTTCCCAATTCAACAAGAAAGCACAGGTAACCGCAGCAGCCTGCTCAGCCTGCTAGGCTTTAAAAAAAATATCTTAACTTGTCCATCACATCTCCATTGCTTTCTCTAGCATTGTGAGTTTGTTGAAAGATAGAGCAGCAGTCAACTGTGATCAGGAAAAGCAGGCCAAGCAAAGGTGAGTCTCCACAGGGGTAAATACATGCTCCCCTTCCCCGGGACTGCTATTTTAAAAACACAGTCCTAAATCTTTCCAGGAAACCCAAACAGAGCCAAGTTCACCCAGCAGGGGGGCAGAATCACATTTCCCTTCCCTGATCACACTTTAAAACTAACTAGAAACACTGAAATCACCGCCAGTGGCCAGTTGGAACTTTTGTTGAAAAAAAGAAAAAAACCATTTTCCTGTTCAGAATCTGCAAAGCAGGGGATTGAAATAGTGCAGCATTCAAAGAGGAGACAAAAGAGGAGAGGATCTGGTTTACCAGCTACCCCTGGGGTCTTCGCTGTGGTAGCATGGGTACTGGAGATCAGGATACTCACCTTTCCTTTCCGTAGGTGATTCTATAGGAATCAAGGAATCATCCCCTTAAACACTGAAGTCTGCATTTCCCAGTCCTTTGCTTCTTACAACTGGGCTAAAAGGCTTTGCAGAGTTCAGTTTAGTGGGGGAAGGGAAAAGGGCTCAACCAACTTTCACAGGTCTCACCACTATAGCTTTCAAAGGAAAGAAAGAAAAGCCACTAACCTTGCCTCCTGTCCGGGAAGTGCACCGGGCCTGGCTGAGGTTGCCTCCCATAGCAAAGGGTCCCCAAATTAAGAAGCTGAGCCACAACGGAGAAGTTTGCAAGCCAGCTCCTCTGGGCACATGGCATGATTCAGTTGTTGGGGAGAAGAAACAACAAGTTTTAGCTTTTCAGCTCAAGAAATCAAGTCCTCGCCTGTGACCGAGCAGGAAGAGGCAGGGGGGCATGGTCCAGCCGCAGAAGCAGCTGCAAAGTTGCCACGATCTCCCTTTGCGTTTTTTGTTTTTTTTTTAACAGAAACGGGCTAGTTACCTCTATCTCCCTCTCCCTCCTCCCTAAAGGGGAGTGTTTCGGCGGACAGTATCTGCTTTCCGCCGAGTGTGGAACGGGTCAGAGAGGGAGGGTTGCAGCCCACCCCAAATCCCCACCCCTCTGCCTTCCGCGCCGGCCTCTCAATCAGCTCGCTCATCTTCCTCTCTGACACCCACCCCCTGCTCAGCCCCGCCCAAAGCCGGGCCTGCGGGCCAAATAGGGGAGACCGGGAAGAACCACCCTGGGCGGGACTCCCTGCGAGGACCAAGCCTCGGTGAGGCCCCAAGCCAGCCCCTCACCCGGCCAGATTACAGAAGGAGAATGTGCAGCAGAGAGATGGGGGAGAGGGGACCCCACTCCCTTCCTCCAACTCAGTGCTGCCCCCTTTCCTGCCTTTCTTCTCCCACTTCCAGAACTTTTCCTAAGGTTGCTCTACCAAGAGTTCTCATCCCATCAGAATTCTCAGAGATTCTCTTTCCAGGGAAGTCTAGGACTAGGACACCCTTCGACAAAAAAGAAAAACCATTGGCAAGTTTCTTTCTGTCAAATCACACCACAGAAAACCACCTTATCTGCTAGCCCCGCCCTCTTAGTCTGTACAGCCAGGTGTGAGACCTAAGGATTGTGAGCCTTGGTATCTGCAGGTCTCTCAGTTGCTTTTCTACTATTATAACCAGCACCCCCTTTCCTGACCCGCCTCCATTCACCCAGAAGGAAAATAGGGGTGCAGAGAAAGAAGGCCAGCCCGAAGTGTGAAGGTATTTTCTGCATCACACCTGCACCAGCTGCCCGCGGAGGGGGCGTCCCCTCGGAGAAGCTGTGCATCCCTAAGAGAATGCCACAAACCAAGGAGTCTACCAGACATCTTAGGAATTTACTGGAACCATCCAGCCAAAAATTCACCTCTGGTCTGAAACAGGCTTCCTTACTCCCTCCAGGAGGAATTTGGCCTTGATGGCCTCCAGCCCACCATCTGCCTTCAGTGGGATATGGGTGAAACCACACGGGGCAGGGCAACTTCGCCAAAGTGAAGTGGTCCTCACAGCTGCGGATAGACCTGGAAGGACTTCAGGTTGCATACATCACACAGACCATTGTAAGATGCACATTAGTTTTTTCGAGTTGCTTTTAAATTTACCATAAAGTTCGTGTCTTCACACCAATTCATTATCTTATAATTCTGGAGATCAGAAAGGCAGGTCTCACAAAGCAAAAATCAAGACATTAACATGACTGCAGTTTACTTGAAGGGTATAGAGAGTGAATCTGCTTTCTAGTCTTTTACAGATTCTGCAGGTTGCCCACATTCCTTGGCTCAAGGCCATCTTCCCCATTTTCAAAGTCAGTGGTGATCAACCAAGTCTCTAAATCAAACCAGTCTACTACTATCTCTCTTTCTTCATTTTCCATTTACAAACACCCTTGTGACTACAATGGATTAACCCAGGTCATCCGTGCAAATCTCTTTAAGTCAGCTGATCAGCAACTTTAACTGTACCTGCAAACTTTATCTCCTTTATCATGCAACACAGCATGTTTTGTTACATCTTCGTGGATCAGTCAGAGAGAGATTAATTAGATATTAGAAAGGAAATGCTGATTAGATCATTACATACACAAGTTCAGAAAGAGTACCATGTTAGAGGTATACATTTGAAAAATCACCCTAGGTATATGAATAGTATCTAGAATCATGAAAATGTATGAGATTACCTTTTGAATGGATGAAGCAGAGAAAAGGGAAACATCTAAAGTGCACATTTCTTATGTATATACACACATACAGAATATTAAACCATAACCACAATTAAGTTTTGATGTGTATATGTATAATGTATATGTATAATGAGAAGCTTCCTCCTGCCACTTTGTCTCTACTTACATCACCTTCAACCACAGGTAGCCACTCTCCTGCCTTTTGTCATTGGAGATAAGTTAACATTTCTAGAATTTTAATTAAATGGGTACAGTATTTGTACTCATGTTTGCCTGTCTTTTCCACTCAGCAGTTATTTGAGACCCTTTTTACAATTTGTTTATATGCTGTTCTTTTTGTATTCTGCTTTGTATTCTACCATATCCATCTACTACTAATTTATTAAAGGTTATTCACTAATTTATCACTAATTAATCTGATGCACACTGGAAAAACAGTAGAGAGAAACTTGGTGGCAGACACACTAAAATTAGACAGATACAAGCAGACTATGGATTCAAGAAAATCTTTTTTGGCAATGATGAGGCAAGGCCCCAAAAGTTCTAATACTTGTTTTTTTAGTGAATAGTATCTGTTTCCCCTCAGGATAAAGTAATATTTAAAGATACACATCAAAATGAGGAAAAATCACCTTTGAAGTTGACCCTGGATTAAGATAAAAGAGTTCTTTATGGTTTTGTAGTCTCAACAGAGCTTGTCCACACTGCCAGAAGAGGACAGGTTATCTGCACAGCCATGAGAAGAATATTTGCAACACTTTGATTCTTTGAAATACAGAATGCCAGACTCTGCTCACAGCAATTCTTTCATGAAGCCCAGGGGAAGACACCTATATAGCTTCTGCCATGCTCTCCAACTGGTGCCTGCCAGGATCACCTCCTTAGCAACGAGAAGCCCTCTTTGTGGCCTCTTCATTCCTGGGAGTGTCACAGAGAGAGACTCACACTGTTACTTATTTGTTTTGCTGTGCTGCTGTGTAGCAAGTCTCCTGAGAGCTGGGAGAGCAAAGCATTTTATTGATTCAGTCTCTTCTTCCTGAAATAGAGCAGTGGCTATGATCAGATTAAGGTGTTGTAATTCATCTTTTGAAGGTGAGAAGATGATGCATGTGTGGAAAGATGGACAGTTTTTGAAACCTCATGTGAGAAGAGTAGGCACATGGGATGTATTTTTTTTTTGAACATGTAGATTAGAATGTAAAGCTACAAATAAACTGAAGTACACAACTCGGAGCAGGGGGGAGAGGGTGGGAATGATAAGGGAGGGTGGGGGGTGACCCTGGGGATTATAAAGATATTAAATTTATGTATAAATAATTTAATAAAAATAAGTAAAATAAAAAAGATGTAACTAGCTCTAATATAGGAAGTAATTTTCTCATGTATAAAATGTTGACAAAAGCATTGGTAAATTAGTTTTTAAATTAACAGTTAACAACAAATGTAATAACACATGCACATAGTTCACATACTAAACAATATTAAACTCTCTTAATTGAAAGTTGCTAAGAAAAGATGGTAATGATCTATAATGAAGGCCACTTTGTGAAGTGACAAATGTCATTATTTGTACACTTGAGGTTAAAATAATATGTCAATCATATTTCAAAAAATTAAACATGTTCAATGTCTAAAAACAAAAGAATATAAAACAAAGAGAAATCTATGAAAGATTCAGAGAAAGACATGATTTTCTAATACATGTTTTCCAAGTAGTGAATTGGAAAACAGTCAATTGTGCTGCATTTCAAGTTCAAGCTATTTAGCTTTATGATAATTCTCCATGATTAATTTCCCATTTGATTATAGACTAGGTATAAGAACTATGTTTTATTCATCTCTGCATTTTACTCAGAAATAAAAATGGTGAGTGAATGTTTGATCAGACAGTGAGTTGTTGATGGAGTTACTTAGTGGTAAATCATTTTCTACTCTGAGATTGTTGGAAATGCCCCTCTATTAAAGAGTAGACTTCCTCTCATAACTCCCACTTGACCTGGGGAAATGGACTTTGGTAGTACGGCCTATTCCTTTGACCTTAGGAATAAATATTTTCCTTTGTGGGTTTGCTGAAAGCAATAGAGATTTTTGACAGTATTCACCTAAAGGACATTTGTTCCTAAGAAACACTACATGTACCCAAATCAATGGTGGGGCATTGGCTAATGTTCAGAGGACTATGACAAAGTTTTGAACATCCTCTTTCACAGAATTTTACAAAGACATTAGGAAAAATTCTTATTAAACTTGGATTACACAACCCAGAAGTAGAAACTATACATCAATTAACTGAACCTCATCAAAATGAAAAACTTCAGGTATTTATTCATTTATTAATTTACTGAAGTAATATTAGTTTACAACACTGTATGTGATTCGGGAATATGGATCACACCTGTTCAGATGCATGTCGCTACAGTGCACTCCCACCAAGACATCCATAGTCCTCCACTATATCCATTGCCCACCTTCACACTTTGCTTTTCACCCTCCCTTCTCCTTTTGGTAACCTTAATTCTACAAACAGATTTCTAGAGATTGTTATTGGTTTGATTTTGACTGACCACTTGTGTAATTTCTTTTGTACATACTGTGCATGTTTATGTGTGTGTGTGTGTGTGTGTGTGTGTGTGTGTGAAATCATGTGGTTATGTCTTTCTCCTAACTTCATTCATTCATCATAATCTCCTCCAGTTCCATCCATGTTGTTGCAAATAGCAAGGTTCATCATTTTATATTGCTGAGTAGTATCCCACATCTTCTTAATCCACTTATCTGTCTTTAGGTACTTAGGTTGTTTCTATAATTTGGATATTGTAAACAGTTCTGCAATGAATATAGAAATACATATATTCCTTTTAACAGTTAAAAACCATTGATCTTTAGAAAGATACTGCAACATACATAACAAGGTGAGTCATATACAAAGAAAATATTTGCAAAACTTATATCTAAAGAATGACATCTGTCTTGATTATAAAGAAATCTCTTACAACACAAAAAGATGACAAGCCAACAAAAACAGGGAAAACATTTGAATGTACACTTCCCCCCCCAAAATGGTATGAATATAACTAATAAGCACATGAAAAGATCACTAGTGTCATTAGTCATAAAGGGAACACAAATTACCTATGAGATATCACTATACAGTAGAATGGGTATAAATGTTTAAAAGACTGCCTATATATATATATATATATATATGCATATTGCTATAGAGGAACAATACTCTCATATGCTACTTTTAAGAATGCAAATTGGCAAAACCACTTTTAAAAGCAGTTTGCTAGCTTCTTAAAAAGTTAAATATACATCTACCACAAGATCTAGTCATTCTACTCTTTGGTATGAAAGTATGTGTACAAATATTTATAGCAGTTTAATTTGCAATCCTAAAAACTGACAATTCAAATATATCAGCAGTTGGATGGATAAATAAATTGCGTTTAGTGTGGAATAATATTAGTAGTAAAAATGAACAAAATATGCTCAGCAATATGAATATATCTTAAAGTGAATATACTGAATAGAAAAGACCATCTAAAATAAACTAAGATATATGCACTGCATGCTTATATTTACATTCAATTATATGAACAAACTAATCTAGTGACAGAAGTCAAATCAAAATGAGTGAATATATAAGAGAGCTAGATTCTGACAGGCAAGAGGAAACATTTGTGTATAAAAATGATGGAATCACATTCTATGTCAAATTCTATATTGTAAGTATGCACAACTTCTTCTTATATGTCATTTGTACCATAGTTTTAAACATCTATAACCTAGAGCATCCTCCATCTTTGTAAATGACACCATGATGATAAACAGTCTGGTTTCTAGTTCGGGATGATTCTTAGTGTTTGACACCAACACTCACTCGCCATATCTTGTTGATAAAACATCACTGCATTTTTCTCAGAGAACTTTAATGATTGATTTATTGAAACTACAGAATGGGTTATGTTATTCTTCTGTCTTTATTTATAAATAACTATATTTATTGGTTAAGTAACCAAATTATAAATAATTTGGTTTTTGAAACCTGGAAAAGGGGTGGTGGAGAAGGGAGAAAAAGATCACCCCTTTCCAGCCTCTATTTATGGGTGAATACAGATTTTTAACACAGGAACCTAATGAGAAAAAGTGAGTCTAAGTTAGTAGTTTGCAGCGATAGAAATGGGAAGAGCATTGGACCTGGTGTTCCATAGCACCCTCACTGACTTTGTGATGGCCTGCCCCTTAATGAGTGGTAGGGTGGCTCCTCAGATCACAATTAAGTTGGCAAAAAAAGAACAGAAATATCAACTATTGACTGTGAAGCAACTGAGAGAACATAGAACCAGATGCTACAGGTTATCCTTGGATTGTCACAACCCAGCCTAGAAGTTAACAGAGGGTTGAGCTTATCTATGCCATCCTCAAATCAACAGTTAACAGAGTTAACAGAGTTAACAGAGGGTTGAGCTTATCTATGCCATCCTCAAATCAACCAAGGATCTGGGGTGATGGGTTTTAGCCCCAGCTGTACATGAGAATAATTTGTGGAGCTTACAAAAAAAAAAAAAAGAGAGAGAGAACATCTGGATTTCACTCCAGTCCTATTAAACCAGCATTCCTAGGGACAAGACCCAGAGAATGGAATGCTTTTTGGCTCCTTAAAAAATTCTGAAACAGCTAAACAGGCATCAATAGGTTATTTTGCCACAGAAATTTTGTTGTATTTTTTTTCTCTAGTATTCATAACCTTACAAGGGAAAACTCATCAGTGTTCATATCCACACTCCCACCCTCCTGTCATCCTTATAGTTTTGTTACCTGGGTTTTCTTTAAGTGAAGGGTAATTAGTATCTTTTCTTTCTTAAAAAAATCATTTCAGGTTAGGAAGTGAGAAGAAGCTATATCTTGGTTTTAGAACAGTAGTTCTCAAGGACATTCACCTGGAGGTCTTGTTAACCCTAGACTGCTGTGCCTGTACCTTAGAATCTCTGATTCAGTGTAGATGTGAGATGAGGCAAGAGAAGTTGCATGTCTTAACATGTCCCCAGCTACTAGCTGGACATCACATTCTGAGAACCGCTATTTTAGAGAGCATTAGATGAATATTTTTTTAATCATGAAAGAAACAAAGTTTTACTAATTAAAGAAGAAAGTAGTGAGCCCCAGAAGATCATGAATCTTAGGAGAGGAGGAAAGGTGGAGATTACAGAAGGGGTTCAAGTTCAGAGGTCACCTTAACGAGTGTGCTAGAGCAAGATTGCACCATATGAATGTCTTATAACACTGAGACATTCCAAGGAGGTCTTCAGAGTGAGCACAGTATGAAAAGGACCAAGTTGCTGTGCAGTTTCCCCCAAATTTTAAGCCATGCAGATCTGAACAACGTAATAGGAGCAGCATGGTGCCACATTGGCAACAGACCAGAGACCAGCCTGTCTTCTTCAGACACTGTGAGTAGTCTGCCTGCTCTTTCTTCTGGGGTGGAACCTCAAGAAGAGTGAGCAGGAAGTCACCAAAGTTGGCTGGTCTTGACATCTCTCTAACTTAGTTAAAGAAGACTTAAGCCAGGTTTAATTTGATTTAAAAATATTTTTTAATTTAAAAAAACAATTAAACTTGACAAATTTTGCCTTCAGAATGCCGTAATCTAGACTTGTTTTATGATCTTCTGATGAGATCAGTTTCCACTCAGTACTTGCCTAGTCACCATGGTTGTTGCTCCAATTGTAGATGCTCCCTTAGCTAGGACAAAGGTCAGAAGGGCATGTTGATTCTTCTACATTGGGCATGGCAATTGCCAAGCTGTGATTGTATGGAACACAGGAAGGGGAATTGGAGAAGCATGTGAAATTTTGTATTTTCTACAGGGCATTCCAGCTGGGAATTGCTTTCTTGTTGAATGAATGTTAGTGGTTAACAAAGAAATGGAATTGATGACCAATTAACAGGTTCAAGCTATGCACAATTTACCAGGCACTGTGTCAGCTGCTGAGGATACAAAGATGAATTAGATATGGACTATAGTTCTTAAAAGATAGTCAGTTCAGAGACATGGTAGTTATTTATTGTTGTGATTCTCTGAAACAACAATAACCATAAAAGAACATCTCCAATATGGGAGCATAGAAACAATGAATAATGATGTCTAGAAAATATTGGAATTAACAAAATCCTACAAACAAGAAACAGTATGTGAGAGCTGGATCCTAAAGAGTAATTAGTTGTTCTCCAGTCAGACAAGAGACATGAGAGAAGTGTTCCTTTAGGCAAAGAGAACACAGAGGACAAAGAAAGGGATATTATCAAGATATAGAGAGTGAGTAATGGGGAATGTTAGTGCAATCAGCATTAAAAGTGTTGTAGTTGGTGGAGAGAAGATCCCATACTCATATTCAGTTGGTCTGAGTGTGTTGAACTGTAGAGATTTTTTTTAAATGATTATATAGCGTATTCCTTAGTGGTTATTTTGTGTTCTGCACCCCTGAGGACTCCACGTTGATCTGCTTTGGTCTTCTTTTGAGACATCTGTACTCATCTTTATGATCTAGAAACTACACAAAATGTTTCTAGATCATACACCTCCATGTCACATGCCCAGGGAAGGGCAGGTTCACTATCAGTTCAGACACAAGGAGCATGAGAGTTCTGGAGCTCTCTGTGGGTTTCACAGGCTTTAATGGTATCGGGGAACCAGGTACATGGGCAGGGAGGTGGGCATGTCAGGAGGCAGGCACCAGTCTGACAGTGGGTGGGACTAGAGGCAGGTCAGAAATTGATCCTCCCAGTGTCTCCTGAATCACTATGCTCTTTCTGAGCTCTCTTTGGTGTTCTTTCTTGTGTCTTCTACAGTCATCATCATTGGTGTTGCTGCTAGCTTTGATCCGTGCCTCCAGGTTCACATGTGCACACCTATGCTCTTTGGACCCAGATGCCCACAATTACAATTACAAGTGTGTGCTCCCAGCACCCACGAACAAGACCACAGGAGATAGCCACAAAGGATAATAGCATAATGATTATCTGATTTACACTATACTGACATTTAATGTTTCTTCTTTCAAAAAACACAGATATAGGTATTCATTTTTAAATAAGTAATATTTTAGTTGCATCATACAATTTTGACAAGTTATAGGTTATTGTAATTTACTCTAAAATGTCTTATAATGTATAATATTTTATAACATTTATAAGTGTTAACTCTTTCACCCCATAATTGTTTAAAATGTGTTGCTTAATTTGAAAATATTTAAAGACTTCTAGTTATCACTTTCAGTGATTTTTAGTTAAATTTCACTGTGCTTTAAAATACAAGTTCTCTATCATTTCTATTCTTTAAAATTTGTTGACATTTGAATTTGGCCTAACCTTTGATGTGTTTCAGTTAATATTCTTCCTAACTATACTGAGGAAAATGTGAATTTTCCTGCTCACAATAGAGTATAGAAGCTACTGTTAAGATACATTTTCTGGGATTTTAACTGAAAACCTAGACTATTCATACATCTTGCTTCACCTTAAAAGGTTTGAACTTCAATATCTGTATTATTCAGCTTTTTATGTCACTATATTATCTCTCTAGTTTATGGATAAGTACCTATACTTCAGAAGGTCAGTCTTTATCTTTGTTTTGAAATACAGCAGCATGCTTTTCTTAGACAAAATGAATGTTGCTTCCCTTTTATTTTTTTTCTAAAAAATTTTTATTATTATGTAAGATTTGTTTACATTTTTGTTTGGTTTTTGTGTTTTTTTTATTTTATTTATTTTCTTAAACATCAAATAATTTCTTTAAATATAAACAATTTATTTAAATATAAATATAAATTTAAATATAAATCTTTGTAAATCCTGGGATTTACCCCCCCATCATCCCCCCATTCCCCCTCTGTCCCAGCCCCCCACCTGGAGTTGTTTACTTCAACTTGGTTGTTAGCTTTGTTGTTGTTGTTGTTTACTTTTCTTCATAGCTTTTTGTTTATCTTTCCCAAGTCTCATAATAGTGAAACCATTTGGTGTCTGTCTTTATCTTTTTAACTTGTTTCTGCTAATATGATTTCTTCTAGGTGTGTCCATGCTATCATAAATTCATCTAATTTGTCATTTTTAATTGATGAGTAATATTCCTTTGTGTATATATACCACATCCTTTTCATCCATTCATCTGTTTTGGGACATTTCGGTTGTTTCCATGTCCTTGCAATTACAAATAGTGCTGCAATAAACATGTGGGCGCAGGTGTCCCTTTGTACCTGAGGTCATACTGAGGTCTCCTTTGGGTAGATTCCCAGAAAAGCGATTGCTAGGTCAATCACTTTTCATTAGTTTGAGGGTCCTCCACACCACTTTCCATAGTGGCTGAACCAGTTCACATTTCCACCAGCAGTGTAAGAGCGTTCCTTTCTCTCCACATCCAGGCAAGCACTTATTGTTGCCCGTTTTTTGAATGTGAACCATTCTCACTGGTGTAAGGTGGTATCTCATTGTGGTTTTGATTTGCATTTCCCTTATTGCTAGTGACATTGAATGACTTTTCAAGTGCCTGTTAGCCATTTGTATTTCCTCTTTGGAAAAGTGTCTTTTTAGTTCTTCTCCCCATTTTTTGATTGGGTTTCTTGTTTTGTTTTTGTTTAATTGTGTAAGTTCCTTGTGGATTTTCATTTTTAAACCCTTTCCACTCTTTTGGAGGGCAAAATTTTTTCCCATTCTGATGGGCTTCTTTTAGTTTTTTCTGTTGTCTCTTTTGCTGTACAAAAGCTTTTTAGTTTGCTGTAGTCCCATCTGTTTATGTTTTCCTTCAGTTTTTTGCCATCTGTAGATGTTTCTAGAAAGGAATCTCTGAATTGCAATTCATGGAGGGTTTTGCCCAGGTTTTCTTCGATGTATGTTATGGTTTCGGGTCTGACATTTAAGTCTTTTATCTATTTTAAGTTGGTTTTTGTGCATGGTGTGAGGATGTTGTCTTGGTCCATTTTTCTGCATGTTTTAGTCCAATTTTCCCAGCACTCTTATTGAAGAGACTATCTTTTCTTTGCATGTTTTAGTTCAATTTTCCCAGCACTCTTATTGAAGAGACTATCTTTTTTTCAATGTAAACTTTTCCCTCCTTTGATGAATATTAGTTGACTATACATGTCTGATTTTATTTCCGGGCACTCAACTCTGTTCCATTGGTCTGCTTGTGTGTTGTTGTACCAGTACCATTTGTTTTAATCATTATGGTTTTGCAGTATAACTTCAAGTCTGGAATAGTTAGACCTCCAGTCTCTCTTTTTTTGGGTAGGAGGCTTTTTGATATTTGAGGTCCTTTGTTATTCCATATGAACTTCTGTAGTTGTTTTTCTGTCTCTTTGAAGAATGTCATTGGAATTTTTATAGGGATTGCATTGAATCTGTAGATTGCTTTGGGAAGGATGGTAATTTTGATGATGTTAATTCTTCCAATCCATGAGCAGGGGATGTCTTTCCATTTCCTTATGTCTTCCTCTATCTCTTTTAGCAGTGTTTTAAAGTTTTCTTTGTATAGTTCTTTCACGTGTTTCCCAGGTATTTGTTTTGGGTGCAATGGTGAATGGGATGACTTTTTAAATTTCTTCTTCTTCTTGGCTTTTTGCATATAGAAAGGCTACTGACTTCTGTGTGTTGATTTTGTAACTGGCTACCTTACTGAACTGTTTTATCATTTCAAGAAGTTTTTCTGTAGATTTTTTGGAGTTCTCTACATAAAGAATCATATCATCTGCATATAATGATAGCTTCAGTCCCTCTTTTCCTATTTGGATCCCTTTTATGTCTTTCTCTTGCCTTATTGACCTGGCTAGAACTTCCAGTACAATATTAAAAAGTAGTGGAGAGAGTGGACATCCTTGTCTGGTTCCAGAACTTAATTGGAACAGTTTTAGTTTTTCCCCATTTAAGATGATGTTTGCTGTAGGTTTGTCATAGACAGCTTTTATTATGTTGAGGTATGTCACCACATCATGCCACCTCGGGTCACAAACCAGAGAGCACCAGCACAGGGCATCCCTTGGAAACACCTCCCAGCCACTCCCTCTGAAGCCCCCCACCCACTTGCCAGGTACCATGCCACATCATGCCACCTCAGGTCCCCAACCAGAGCACACCAGCACAGGGCGTCCCTCGGAAACGCCTCCCAGCTACCCTTTTAACAGAACATATTTCCTGATTGTAACATCTCACCTTAATAAAATGAGATCAAGTTTTTATTCTTATCCCCAGTGGTCATTTTCTACACTCCATTACAAGCCATCCACACCTAGTAGTGGTAGGTCTTGTCAAAAAACCACAAGAACCCAAGACAAATGCTTGCTCATTCCATGATCTGCCCAGTGGCTATTCATCCCTTCTGCCAACAATGTGGGCTTTGAATATCACTTTGAACTGCATGGAACTCATGTCATAGTAACAAGGTTCTTTAATCTCCCAGCACCAAATTTACTGTAGGCATGGGTTCATATCTAGTCTTTCATTCCTAGCTAAATTCAGGCAATGATATTCAAAATTAACAGGTACATAGAAAGTATTTGCTTTGACTAGGTGTCCATTTATGAACCAAAAATATGAATAGAAGGAACTACTTCAATATAATAAAGGCCATGTGTTATAGCATTGCCTTCGCCACATACCCAGGCAGCCACCCCCTTCAGCCAGCTTCCTGAGGGAACCCGCCTGACCCTTCCCCCACCCAGGTGAGACACCAGAAGTCACTGGCACTGGTGCTGCTTGCTGCGTGGGTGCAAATTACTATACTACAGATCTACTTTCGACCTGGAAAACTTTGCTATCAGCATGCCAACCAACACCAGATCCATGGGTTCTTAATATGTAGAACAAGTTACAAAGCAAAATACAATAAGGAGAAAAACTGTAGACACGCAATCAAGCCCTACAGGAAATAACCCATCAACACCAAAGAAAAAACAATCTTCAGAAACAGCAAGGAAAACATTGGTGAAATGATGTGCATCTCAAAGATTCTAACATCAACATGTTAAATGCACTCCAATAATAAGAGAAGAATCAGAAAAAAAGGACAACAGAATGGTAGAAGTATTTAATGCACTAATGGAAGAAGTAGAGACATAGAAAAAAGAAAGCATCGATATATATAAACTAATCAACAAACTAAAGAATGAAAATGAATACCTAAAACTGAAATTGAAAGAGACTGAAGCTTTTAGAGTTGCAATAGATGAGCTCAAAAATGCATGGAAAAGCCATGCAAGCAGATTAGATGAAATAGAAGAATGAATCAGCACACTTGAGGATACAGCAATAAAGAGGACAAAGAAAAAGAGAGAGAAAAACAAAGTAAGAGGACTGAATAAAAGCTCAGGTATATGTCAGATTCCTTAAAGAAAAGAAACAGATGATGAGTAAAAATCCCAGAAGGAGAGGAGAGAGTCATGGGAACAAAAGCCTTTTCAATATAACAATAGAGGAGAACTTCCCAAATCTGAAGAAATGAAAATAGACATATAGGAAGCCAAAGGGACACCAAACTACTTTAATGAAAGAAAAGCCACAGCAAAACACATCATCGTAAAACTTCTATGAACCCAAGATAAGGAAAAAATAATGCGAATGGCTAGACAAAAGAAACAGATAACCTACAAAGGAAAGTCCATTAGAATGACCTCAGATTTTTCTGAAGAGACACTCCAGACAAGGAGAGAATGGAGTCTCATCTAAAAAAAACTCCAAGAAAAAAAGTGCCAGTCAAGAATACCCTCAAAAGTCATCCTTCCTACATGAAGGAAAAAATAGAACCTTCTGTGACAAGCAAAGTCTCCAGAAATTTGCTACCACTAAACCTCCACTCCAAGAAATTTTGCAGGAGGCCTCAAGATCAAAACCATAAGAAAAAATACAAAAAAAAGAAAAAGAAAAACAAAATAAACCCCAAAATGACCACCAGGAAACCATTAGAATCGCAAACATCAATAATTGCCCTAAATGTCAATGGTCTAAACTCAGCAATCAAAATATGAAGAGTTGCAGACTGGATCAGAAAACAGAACCCAACATTCTGCTGCCTCCAAGAAACACATCTGATCTCTAAGGATAAGCATAGACTGAAGGTGTAGAGTTGGAAAACTACTCTACAAACAAACAGTCCCCACAAGAAAACAGGAGTTGCCATTACTATATCAGACAGAGCAGACATCAAATTAGCAAAAGTGACAAAAGATAAATATGGCCATTACCTAATGGTTAAAGGGTCAATACACCCAAAAGACATAACAATAATCAACATATACACACCTAATGAGGGAGCACAAAAATTCATAAAATAGCTGCTAGTAGAACCGAAATCAAGTATTGGTGAGAATACATGTGTGGTAGGAGATTTTAATACACCATTCACAACAAAAGAAATATCAACAATACAGCAACTACACAAAGACACAAAAGCTTTAACAGAAGAGCTAGACCAAATGACCTAACAGGAAGTTATACCCCCAAGGATAAGAATGCACTTTCTTTTCAAATGCACACAGTTCATTCTCTAAAATTGATCATATATTAGGCCACAAGACAAAACTGAACAAAAATACACAAAGGTTAAAATAATACCAACCTTTTTCTCCGATCATAAAGGAATCAAATTAGAAATCAACAATGAAAAGAAAACAAGAAGAGT
Source organism: Uropsilus gracilis (assembly GCA_004024945.1). Classification (NCBI taxonomy): domain Eukaryota; kingdom Metazoa; phylum Chordata; class Mammalia; order Eulipotyphla; family Talpidae; genus Uropsilus; species Uropsilus gracilis. The sequence continues at coordinate 74,198 of PVHY01000796.1, read as the reverse complement.
AAACACTACTTGGAGACTGAACAACAGGCTTCTGGGAGATCACTGGGTAAAAGAGGAAATCAAAGAAGAAATTAAAACCTACATGGAGGCAAACTACAATGATGACACAATGTTCCAAATTGTGTGGGACACAGTAAAAGCAATATTAAGAGGGAAGTTCATAGCAATACAGGCCCAAATAAAATAATTGAAACAGTCCAAAGAAATACTCTAATCTCCCAGCTTGCAGACTAGAAAAAGAGCAACCAAAAAATCCAAAACACAGCAGAAGTCAAGAAATAACAAAAAAAAAATCAGAGATTAATAAATAGAAACCAAAAAGACCATCGAGAAGATAAACAAAACCAAAAGCTGGTTCTTTGAAAAAAATAAATAAAATTGACAAACCCCTTGCAAGGCTTACAAAGAAAAGAAGAGACAAAACTCAAATAAACAGGATCATAAATGAAAAGGGATATAATACAACAGACCCAGCAGAAATCCAAAAGATAACTAGAGACTACTATGAACATCTATACGCAAACAAATACAGCAACCTGGAAGAGATGGACAAATTCCTAGAACAATACAGTCATCCAAAATTGAACAAAGAAGAAATAGAAAACTTAAACAGGTCAATCACAAGCAGTGGAGTTGAGACAGTCATCAGAACTTTCCCTCAAAACAAGAGTCCAAGTCCAGATGGTTTCACAAATGAATTCTACCAAACTTCCAAAGAGGAACTAACAACGGTACTGTTAAAACTCTTTCAAAAAATTGAGAAAGAAGGAAAGTTACAAAACACCTTCTATGAAGCAAACATTACACTAATTCCAAAACCAAATAAGGATAGTGCAAAGAAAGAGAACTACAGACCAATCTCCCTAATAAACACAGATGCAAAAAATCTAAACAAAATCCTGGCAAACCGAATCCAACATTGCATAAAAAGGATCATCCATCATGACCAAGTGGGATTCATCCCAGGGGCACAGGGATGATTCAACAACCGAGAATCAATCAACATAATCCATCACATCAACAACGAAAAAAACAAAAACCATATGATCTTATCAATAGATGCAAAAAAAAATTCAATAACGTTCAGCATCCTTTCATGATGAAAGCCCTAGAAAACATTGGTATAAAAGGAACATATCTCAACATAATAAAAGCTATATGACAGACCCACAGCAAATATCATCCTCAATGGGGAAAAACTGAAACCATTCCAATTAAGGTCCGGAACCAGGCAAGGATGCCCACTCTCTCCACTTCTTTTCAAAATAGTTCTGGAAGTCCTAACTAGGGCAATAAGGCAAGAGAAAAACATAAAAGAAATCCAAATAGGGAATGAAGAAATAAAGTTGTCATTATACGCAGATGATATGATACTCTATGTAGAGAACCCAGAAAAATCGACAGAAAAGCTGATTGAAATAATAAACCAATTCAGTAAGGTAGCTGGATACAAAATCAACACACAAAAATCAACAGCATTCATATATGCAAAGAATCAATCAGAAGAAGAAGAAATTTTTAAAAAAACCCCATTTACCATTGCACCAAAGAAAATCAAATACTGGGGAATAAAACTAACAAAATAATTGAATACCTATACAAAGAAAACTATAAAACATTCTTAAAAGAAATAGAAATGATATTAAAATAATGAAATTTCCCTGTTCTTGGATCGGAAGAATCAACATTATCAAAATGGCCATACTACCAAAGGCAATCTACAGATTCAGTGGACTTTCAATAAAGATCCCAATGACATATTTTAAAGAGATAGAACAAAAATTAACTGAAATTCATATGGAACAACAAAAGACCCTGAACAGCCAAAACCCTTTTGAGAAACAGAAGAGAGAATGGAGGTATTACTATTCCAGAATTCAAACTGTACTACAAAGCCATAATAATTAAAACAGCATGGTACTGGTACAAAAACAGACAGACTGCTGGATCAGAATTGAAGATCCAGAAATAAAACCACACATATACGGTCAACTAATCTTTGGCAAAGGGGCAAAAAACATACTCTGGAACAAGGATAGCCTCTTCAGTAATGGTGCTAGGAAAACTGGATCAAAACATGTAAAAAAATGAACCAGGACAACTCTCATACCCTGTACAAAAATGAAATCAAAATAGATAAAGGACCTGGAAGTGAGACCTGCAACCATAAAATACATGGAAGAAAACCTGGGCAAAACCCTTCATGAATTTCACCTCAAAGATCCATTTCGGGAAACAACTATGGCTGGCAAAAAAATGAAGGAAAACATAAACAGCTGGGACTATATCAAACTAAAATTTTCTGTTCAGCAAAAGAGACAATAAACAAAACAAAGAAACCCAACTGACTGGGAGAAAATATTTGCCCTCCAGACAAGTGACAAGGGTCTGATAACAAAGATCCACAAAGAGCTCCTACAGATCAACAAAACAAAGCAAAAAGCCCACTCAAACAATGGAGAGAAGAACCAAAAAGACACTTCATCAAATAGGACATACAAATGACTAACAGGCATATGAAAAAATGCTCCACATCACTAATAGTCAGGGAACTGCAAATTAAAACCACACTGAGATACCATCTTACACCAGTAAGAATGACCCATGTAAATAAAACGCACAACAACAAATGTTGGCGCAGATGTGGAGAAAAAGGAACTCTCTTACACTGCTGGTGGGAGAGCAAACTGGTCCAGCCACTATAGAAGACTGTGTGGAGTTCCCTCAAACAATTGAAAGTGGACTTACCATTTGACCCAGCAATCCCACTACTGGGAATCTACCCAGAGGACATAACAACACTAATTCAAAAGGACTCCTGTACACACATGTTCGTTGCAGCTCTGTTTACAATTGCCAAGATTTGGAAGCAAACCAAATGCCCCAAAACAGATGATTGGCTAAAAAAGATGTTGTACATATACACTATGGAATACTACACATCAATCAAGGAGGGCAAAGACGTTTCGTTTACAGTCTTTGTAGATGGAACTACAAAGACTCATATTAGCAGAAATAAGTCAAAAAGAAACAGAGAAATACAGGATGGGCTTACTTATATGATGGATATAGGGAAAAACAAACAAATAAGAAAAAATAAAACAACCAATGGGACTGAACAATGGAGCGAGAGAGGAGGAGGGGGAAGGAGGTGAAAAGCACAAAAGATCAGGATGGTTAACAGGTGTAAGTGAAGTGGGAAAGCCCCGGGGTACACAATAATGCAATAATGTAGTATAAATATAAATACACATATATATGTAAATTAAAAAAAATTTAAATTAAATTTAAAAAAAAGAACAACCATCACAGAGATAGTTGACATTCTTTGTGATATCTCTTCTATCCTATTCCCCATTATACATTCCCAGAAATAATAATTAGTACACTGGATTTGATGTTTGCCATTCCAGTGATATGTGAAACTCTTAAATCACACATCCGTAAATAATATATTACTTAAAAAATAAAGGCCATGTGTTACAAATCAACAGTCAATGTGAAACTTAATAGTAAATAGTGAAATATTTTCCCCTTAAGATCAGAAACTACACAAGCATGCCCACTCTGAGCACAGAAACTTAATTTAGCATTAGAGGTTTTGACCAGAACTATCAGACAAAAACAGGAGGGGAAGAAAACAACTAAACTTTATTTGTAATTCTTTCAAAAATACTAAATATCTTAACATTGACTAACTAAGTAAATAGAGACCCTAAACAAATATAACTCTAAGATTTGATCAAAGACTTAAATAGTGACATAAGGAAATGGAAGGAGAGTCCATTCTTATGGCTGGGGAGAATCAGTATAATCAAATGATTACCCTGCCTAAAATAATATATAAATTTAACACTATCCCCATCCAAATACCAGCAATATTTTTCAAATAAACTGAATACAAAATATCGAAATTTTATGGAACTACAAAAGACCTTGAATAGCAGAAGCAATTCTTAGGGGGGGGGAAAGGGGAGAAAAATGGAAATGGAGAAATCCTGCGCTTCTATACCTGACTTCAAACTTTATTATAGAGCAACAGTACTGAAAGTAGTGGTATAAAAATAGATCCATGGATCCATGGAACAGAATTGAGAGGTCAGAAATAAATCCATATGTGTGTATATATATATATATATAATATTATATATATATTATATTATATATAAATTTTATATATATTATATTATATATAAATATTAAATATTTACATATATTATATATAATATTTATAATATATAAATTAATATATAATTTATAAATATTATATAATATATAAATATATAATATATAAATATTATATATAAATATTAAATATAAATATTATATATATTATATATGTCTATGATAAAATAACTAATGGGATTTAGTTTAAAACAGTACTAGAATAATGGGAAACTCACAACTAAAGAATGAAGTTGGACTTCTGCGTTATCACATCCACAAACAAATTCCAAGTGGATTAAAGATTTAGATGTAAAGCCTACAACAATAAAATCATAGAAGAAAATGTTGGTGATATGTTCCATTACATCAGTGATAAGGATGTTTTTGGAGACTTGGCCCCTACGGCAAGGGAAATAACTTGAGATTACTTCTGCTAAAAAGGAAAATACAAGTAGATTAAAAAGACACCAGCCTTCATGGGAGAAAATATCCATAAAATATATAACTGAAAACAGATTAATATCTAAGATACATGAAAAACATACAATTCAGCATTAGAAAAACAAACCCAATTAATAAATGAGCAGCAAGTGGGAACAGACAAGTCACCAAAAAAAGGTGTCCATAAGGCCAATAGATATACAGAAAAGTGTTCATCATTGCTTCTGGTGAGAGAGATGCAGAATAGCCTCTTAGTTGTATTACCATTTTCCCTCTAGCACTTGCTTCCTTGAAATTCTACCCCCTAATCACTTAAGGAATTAGGATCTAGGTATATTTGATGGGTGATTATTCAGTCTACCACTTACCACTGTGTTGAAAAATCTGGATATGGGAGAGATTCATTCAGTTAGGGAAATAAGGCAAAATCAAGAGACCTCACGTGAAGATCAAGATTTGTGCTTGAAAGCTGGTATGGTTACTTCTTAGCTGTAAAATATTGGGAACTAACTTGTTGTGAGCTATTCATTACTTTAGACCTCTTCTCCACAATGATAGGACTGTAAAGCAAAGGATCACCTCTATTCTATGATTATAACTTTTCAATAATTCTATGCAAGAGCTTGCTTTTCTTTTGTCCTCATTCATGGCTTCACATGACCCATATGACTTTAGGAAAATAAAAGTAAAATATGGGAAAAGTGAAAAATAGGTGGGAAAAGGAACATATATACCTTCTATTCAATAACACTTATTCTGCTATTATGAAGGAGAAAATGCTTTTTATTGGCTAATAGAATTTTCCTCCAGGTTCCCATCACAACCTGATCTCAATGGTAGGAGGGAAGGACAGGGAAACTAAGTATGTAACATAACAAGCTCTGCACCCTTCCTTCTTTATGTACCATTCAAATATAGACATTAGCAGGGCAGACTTAGCATAGCATAAAGCATCTAAAAATGTAACCGTCTATCAAAATATAACTGGTTATTACCACCCACTCTTTAAAAATAAAAGAGAAATAATGAAAGAGCTAGGATTATTGTCCAGGAATATGGCATAAATCATTACACTCTTGCTAACTTAGTCATGTACAAGACTAAACAGAAATTACCATCCCAGACACTAGTAAATTTCACACTCATCTAGATTAAGAGTTCCAAGAGGCTAGAAATTGAGGGTTTACATCAGAATCTTGAAATGCTAAATTTGTTTAACATTAAAGGACAGATAATTTTTTAATAAAAAAAATCACTAGTGAAAATTAAGTAAAAAGTAAGCTTGAGAGTGATCTACTTAAACAGGGATAAGATCCATATTTTGGTAGTCACCTTAAAAATACAAAAACACTAGTTTGAATAAATATATATACCACCATATTTATTAAAATAGTATTTACAATAGTCAAGAGCTGAAAATAACCTAAGTGCCCATCCACAAGTAGATGAACATATGATACACATGCACACACACACACACACACACAATGGAATACAGCAATTTAAAAAAGATGAAATCCTGTTACTTGTCACAACATGGATGAATGTAAAGGGCCTTATACCTAGAGAAATAAGTTGGAGAAAGACAAACATTGTAAGTTTCACTCATATGTAGTATAAGATAGAGAAACCAAACAAACATAAAAGAAAATGAGCACTAATAGAATAAAGGAGGGACAAGAAAAGTTCACAGAAACAGCCTGTGTCTTGGGAGAAATAATGAGGGCAGGGCTTAGCTTGCCCAGATTGAAACTTTTCAAAGGAGGTGGATTGGGTTGGGTTTTGCTTTTGACTAAAGCCCTGGCGTCCTCTAGTGGACAGAGTGAGCAGAATAGCATGTGTTGTAAAGTATATTCTTTTAAACTGTGTTCTGGCTTTAAATCAAGATTGTTTGTTTCCCTACATTTGTTTTGGATACCAAAATAGCTTTTTTGCAAAGATATTTTCTTATTTTCTGTGCTTCAAAGTAAAATCTTCTTTATCTCTAAGTAGCAAGCACTGCATCACCCTAGGAGAGAGAAAAATTGTATTTAAGTCATTTTTATTTCAATGTAGTGCCAGTGAGGAAAGCACTTCAATTTCTGAAGTTCATCCTAAAAAGTGTAATGTGCATTAGGGAAGTTGAACTTGCCTTTGAATAAAATGGCGCACACCACTGGTTCCCCTTGCCCAAGGTAAGAGGAAGATTCCTCAAAAGGCACTTGCATTGGTCTGAAAATCACCCAATCAAGAGTTTTGATTACAATAGCAATGAAAACTGGAGCATACTCGTGATCAAAGCCACCCTTATGGAATCTTTTAATCCAGCTGTATCAGGGTAAATAATGCACCGAGTGCATTGAGTAAATAATGTGTTGAAGAGTTTGAGGCTGAGTGCTAGACAGGTGGCATCCAATGTCTGAGAAGATGATTACCAATTATATGTTCTGTTTACATTTAGTTCTCAAAATACTCTAAAGCAAAGTTCAATGCTATAGCAGAATTCTGCTACGTGCTTTGCAATTTCTGACAATCACAGATATTAACTGACCAGTGAGTTATATAAAGAGAGGTGGAGCTCTTAATGGTGTATCCAATAAGAGCCCGTGATCTGATTTAGGATATGGGCATGAAAATAAGTCACTAGCATTCCTTTTAAAAAGAAAAGTGGTCAAGCACACTCTGTCAAGGAGCGGATGCAACAACCTCAAAGATGAAAGTGTTGAGAGGGGGAAAAAAAGAAAGAAAAACCCCTAATACTTACGTTTGGGAATAAGAAAGAAAAGGAGATCGCAAATCAAAGCAGACTTTCTCAGGTAACTTAGGAACTGGGAGGCGTTGACTCTTTACCTCTGAAATATTGAAGAGGAAAAGGAGAGTTGGTGGGTGGACTCTCAGCTGCCTACCTTTCCCTCCTCCCCCAAGACGGGAGTGGTGAGGTTCAGCACCTCGGAAAGCGCCCCCTCTCTCCGCGATCGGGTTACGCATGCTCCTTGGGTCGGCAGCTCAGCTTTGCGGGTGTGCGTAGAACTCGGGTTGAACGCGGCTGTCAACTCTTTGGGAGTTGACTAAAGGTGGAGAAACGGAGAGGTGAGGCAGCGGGAGCGATATCGATAGACCTCCAGACAGTCAGAAGGACATAGAATTCTCTCTCAAAGAAGCTCTTCCAAGCAGCCGCAGAGGCAATCAACAAAAGGTATTCATTTGAGAGAGGAGCGGGTCCCCGACAGCGGCCGGGCTGGTTACGCCTACGTGAGCGGGGAACACGCAGGCAGGGGCGTCAGTCTTCCAGAGCGGACCCCGCAGACGGGGGTTCGCATCCTGGGAAACCCTTAGGCGCCCACCTATCCTCCTTAGGAGCTGCGATCCTCTGCTCTCAAATTCCCTTCAGAGCAGACCCGGAGCTCAACTCCCGCCAAGAGTTGAGCATCCAGTTGCGAGGCTCGGTGGCTCCCACCAACGCGCGGCGACTCGCCTGAAGTCTGACTCCTCAGGTCTCATCCCCGGAGCATGACCTAGGAGCCCTGTGCACGCAGGGCGGGGGGGGTCTACCGCCACGATAGCCACTATGAACAAGGCAGCCGAGCGGGACGAGCTCACAGAACTCTTAGGTCTGATCCCGGACCTTCTGCAGGCGGCCAACGCCAGCGGCAACGCGTCGCTGCAGCTGCAGGACTTGTGGTGGGAGCTGGGACTGGAGCTGCCTGACGGCGCGGCGCCCGGGCACGCCCCAGGCAGCGGCGGGCCAGAGAGCGCCGACCCCGAGGCCCGGGTGCGGGTCCTCATCAGCGTGGTGTACTGGGTGGTTTGCGCCTTGGGACTGGCTGGCAATCTGCTGGTGCTCTATCTGATGAAGAGCAAGCAGGGCTGGCGTAAGTCTTCCATCAACCTCTTCGTCACTAACCTGGCGCTGACTGACTTCCAGTTCGTGCTCACCTTGCCTTTCTGGGCCGTGGAAAACGCTCTGGACTTCAAGTGGCCCTTCGGCAAGGCCATGTGCAAAATCGTCTCGGTCGTGACGTCCATGAACATGTACGCCAGCGTCTTCTTCCTCACCTCCATGAGCGTGGCGCGCTACCACTCGGTGGCCTCCGCTCTTAGGAGTCACCGGCCCCGAGGCCGCAGACTGGGCCGCTGCTGTCGCCTAAGCCTGGCGGACAGCTGCTGCTTCTCGGCCAGAACTTTGTGCCTCCTGATCTGGGCTTCAGCGGCGCTCGCCTCGCTCCCCAATGCCATCTTCTCTACCACCATCAAGGTGATGGGTGAAGAGCTGTGCCTGGTGCGCTTCCCGGGCAGGTTGCTGGGAGGCGACCGGCAGTTCTGGCTGGGCCTGTACCACTTGCAGAAGGTGCTGCTGGGCTTCGTGCTGCCTCTGGGCATCATCAGCCTGTGCTACCTGATGCTGGTGCGCTTCATCTCAGACCACCACCGAGTGGTGGGCACAGATGGAGCGGGTTTGGCGACTGGGGGCGGCGGCCTGGCAGGAGCCAGCGCCCGGAGACGGTCCAAGGTCACCAAATCAGTGACCATCGTGGTCCTGTCTTTCTTCCTGTGTTGGCTGCCCAACCAGGCACTCACCACCTGGAGCATCCTCATCAAGTTCAATGCGGTGCCCTTCAGTCAAGAATACTTCGTGTGCCAGGTGTACGCGTTCCCGGTGAGCGTCTGCCTGGCTCACTCCAACAGCTGCCTCAACCCCATCCTCTACTGCCTCGTGCGCCGAGAATTCCGCAAAGCGCTCAAGAGCCTGCTGTGGCGCATCGCGTCGCCTTCGCTCACCAGCATGCGCCCCTTCACCGCGACGACCAAGCCTGGGCCGGAGGAGCGGGGCCAGCAGGCCCTGGCGCCGCTCCACCCCGCCCCGGAGCCGGACCAGATCTCCTACCCGCCGGGAGTAGTGGTCTACAGCGGGGGGCGCTACGACCTGCTACCCAGCAGCTCTGCTTACTGAAGCAAGCTGGGACCTCGGTGGCCTGTCCTGGCAAAGGGGCCTTCCCTGGGAAAAGGAAAAGGAGACGGCGAGCAGTGAGACCTGAGGGTGAGGTGGGGGGGTGGGAGGAGGGGTTGGAGGCGGGGGAGGAGGGGACGATTTCCATCAAGAAATCGCGAGGGGAGTGCGGCGGGGAGAGAGTGGTGCAGCTAGAGTAAAGGTCGCGGGACCCTTTCCAGGGAGGGGAGGCTGTGAAGCCAAATGGAAAAGGACGTTGCAAAGACGCGGAAATGAGTCACCTTTGGCCGGGTCACGGCGTCTGTTCCCCTTCTCCGCACACCTACCGCGTTCTCTCTTTAAGCTGTTAGCAGCTTAGAGCTCTGGGGCGGCTCCCAGAAGCAGAGAGAGGCATTCGGAACTAGAGAAGTTGGGGCGTGCGGGAGTGGGGCTCAAATGGCGAGCAGACGGTGGGAATCATTCATTCCCGCAACTTTTACCGCGCCCTTTCGCAAACGTCCTTGAGGTGCAGCCGGGAGAGCAGCCGGCAAAACCTTCCTTTGCGCCTGGGGCAGGAGAGACTGGTCGGAATTGCCGCGTGCCTGCTGGACACTCCTTTTGGGTATAAGAAACTTGGCCGGAGTTGGGAGGTTTGCGGCCTGCGGCCGGAAGGATGCACCGCGAAGCGGCACCTCGCGTCAAGCCGTTTGTCTACTTTATCCTTGGGAACCCGGCTAGTGTGCAGAGCGGGAGCCCCACTTTGACTCGCGAGTCCAAGACCTGGCGCGCGGAAGTCACCGAGCGCAAAACACTAGTCTCCTGCGAGCGAGAGCGAGTCCCTGGAGCTCGGCGGCTCTCCCCGGGAGAGCTGTCGCCGGGAGGTTTACAACGCTGAGTAGAAGGACCTCCACAAGCTACTGTCGTGAAAGGAAACGGAGGTGTCCCGTGCGAGCAGCAGTACGTGGAGCGGTGGGTGAGCTGGAAGCCTGGGCGCCCCGGTTCCCTCGCGAGGGTGTGGGTGTCTGGAGTGCTCAGTTCTGCACTACAGGTGAGCTGGGCTCAGGAGTAACTAGAAAAGGTCCGTGTGCACACGCTACCAAGGAGTAGGGAGCCTTTTGAGACTTTGGGTTGCTGTTTGATTGGGGCTCCGAGCCAGCGAGGAGGGGGGATGGGCGCCCCCCCCCCCATGGTTTTTGTAAACTTACATTGCTTAAAAGATGCTCTAGAAATCAGAAAAGGGAGAGTGGGATGTTCCTGGAAACGACATTCCTGTAATCTGATCCATTAAGAGGGACTGTGGGGTGTGAAAGGGATCGCAAGACTCATATAAAATCTACCCTAAGGGAAGAGAATAAGGAAAACCACACCTGAGAGAATCGCCAGTTTCTTTTTTATTGATTGAGCGAACATTGATTTACAGTGTTGTTTCAGAGGTATAAGAGCGCCCCCTTCAGGTGTCACTCCACATCACAAGGTACGGGGTTCATCCCTCTTAACGTTGAGGAAAGAAGTTGAAGCGTAAAATTCCCCACAGGCCACTACCTTAACCAAGTTCTATTCTTCTAAGCTGCACATTGAGCATACGCGAGGAATTCTTCCTTCCTATGGGACCAACTCTGAAGTGTGGCAATGACAACAATGAAACTGTCATTTCCAGTGACAACTTTGCTGGGAGAACTGGGATTAAACGCCTGTTCAAACATCCACCCAGCAACTTTGGTAGAGGTGTGACTGGTCTCCCCAGCATCCTACTCTTGGGGTCAGGAAACTAACTGGCAATGCAGGCACCCACACATGTGGATATTTTAATAAAATTAATGGCCCTTACAAAACACGTGTTTAAATAGCTTCATGAACTATAAATTGTCTTGTAATTTTGTTGGCAATGCACTGTACTGTCTGGGATTTAAGGCCCAAAGCATTAGTTCCGGGGCACAACACCTCCTAGTCTGCTTTCTGGAACACAGCTTTCTGGAATCACTAGACTCCCCTTGTCACAAAAGCAAGAGCTGACTGATTTCCCCAATCCTGAGCAGTCTTGAGAAAGTAGCTGTTTCAGAAAATAGAACATTGCCTTTGCTTTAAATTAGTCGAATTAGCCTTTCAATGCTTTTCGGAAAGAAAATTTATTGGTAGGTATATGGAACAGCAACTGGATGAATGGAGTGAAATATCAGGTCCCAAGTCCCAGAAAGAACAAATAATAGCATAGTGGTAAGCCCAGATCTAACATTCCTCTTAGAGTTATTGAGAGAGTCTCTTTACTAAAGCAATTTTCCATTTCAATTTTCACAGAAAATAATGTGGATGGCCCAGACTTCTGAGAAGATAGCTAGGAACAGAATATTAGTACCACCTCCCACAGGGACTGAAGAATCAACGAGAAAATGGTTAAATGTGTTGAAATCAACCATTTATTTTTTGAATGTTGTTGTGTGCCAAGCCTTGTAATGGATGCTGAGGTCACATACATAAACCGAATACATTCCTGACCTCTATGTAAGGATATGTGGCCTGTACACTAGGCGTAAGTCATGGGACACTGGGCTGAAAGTTCTAGTAAAGGTGAAAGAAAGTGCCAAGGGAATTCAAAATGAAAGGCTTGATTCTGCCAAGGGTTCAGAAACCCTCTGGTCAAGGTGATATCTGAGGTGAACCAAAATATGTGGGCACATTTTAAATAGGCAAAAATAGCAATTTAGATGGAGTAGGGGGCTCAGTGAGGACACTTGAAGCTGAGGAACTACAGGTACATGCTTTGTGCAGTTCCAACTGGGAGTGTCAGGTGCACAGTGGGGGGAATGAGGAGCAAAGCCGAGTGGCTTCCGCTTTCCTCACAGGATTTCTACCAAAAATTTGGGTGAATGTGCAGTGGGGAAGACGGAACTGTTTTGCTTGGGATCTCCAAACATATGAGATGACTTCATTTGAGAGTGAGTATACCAGTACAGAGGTGCCTGATTGTAAGAAGGGGGCAGGCAGTGAGAAAGTGGAGAGTAAGACTCAGGTTGATTATGAAGCCATCACACACTGAGGTCTGAGAATATGGCTCTACCAGGTCTGGGAAGAATGAAGGATATAGAAGAAATAGGATGAAGCATAGAAACCTGGAGTGCCTGGCATAGAAGAAGCTATGTGTTCTTCAGGTGGGAAGCATGAGCAGTAGGCAGGAAGAAGTAACCACTTTGGCATAAACCTCCCACATGCACTCACAGATATAATGGAGCACTCCAGATATAGGGCCCATATCGGTGACAGGTAGGATAATCAGGAGCAGCAGAAAGCAGGCTCTTAAGCCAAAAAGAAACTTGCAAGAGAACTGCAACAGCAGGCTGCAAGACCAAGCACAGCAGGAGGAGAATATGTGAGGTAACAGACTTAGTCTGAGACCACTGAGGAAACAAGGAAGGAAAGGGAGACCATGGCAATGGATCCTCATCCTGACCATACCCTTAGACTGGTGCTACTCTAGTCCTAGGCAGGTAAGGTCCTTGCCCTAGTCTCTGCTCTGCCCTTCCCTCTGAGCTGCTCTGCTTGCAATGAAGTGGGGTATCCACAGAGTCACATGGGGCACCAGTACATGAGATGTCAGGATTTCCCATCTATATGACCCTGAGTCTATTTACAAGGCCTGCCTGGGTCCTGAGTCTCACTCACAGAATGCTGATCACACCACTAAGCCTATGTGAGGAGTAGCTGTCTGCAGGTATGGTCGAGGATGGTAGGCTGGAGAGGTTCTGGATGGAGCTAAGCATGACAGGGGAAGCAAGCATGATGGGCTGCTCTTACTATTGGTCTGCAAATGCTGATCAGAGACCCCTAGTCATCTAGACTGTGTGGGAGAAGGAACATTGATGCCTTGCAAACACCTACCAGAGCAGGCTCCCTCCTCATACTACTGCCCCAAGAGCTGACACTGGAGGGGGCCCCAGCCAGGTCACTGAACCTGCCATTCCATTGCACAGAGAGTAAACAAAAGCTCAAAAGTGACAGCCAGTCAAAGCACTTCTCAGGCCGCTCTATAGCTGTGCAGTTGAACATTTACAGAGGACAGGGCAGAATCCACCTGGAGGGACAGGATAATGAGCCTGTCAAGGCCATGGCAACAGCACTCTTTATTTTTTTATTTTTTTTATTTTTTGAGACTAGGTCTTGCTGTTTTTGCCCGTGGAACCGCAGGCTCTTGTTGCCCAGGGTACCACAGACTCAAGCAATCCCCAGCCTCAGCTTCCCAGGTAGCTGGGATGACAGGCGCACACCACCACGCCCAGCTATTTTTTTTGGAACTAGGTCTTGCTACTGGCCCCAGGTGGGACTCGAACCGCAATCCCTAGCCCCGGCCGCTTCATAGGCTGAAGCTTACAAGCACGAGCCACCATGCCCGGCCCCCGCAACAGCACTCTTTAACCGAGGGCAACCCCTTGCCAGTCTGCAAGCTGAGGGCTGCTCTGAGAGGAAAGAGCTGGCCAGAGTGCTGAGGTCAAAGCCCAGGGCTGCTACGCACAGGTTGCATTGCATCAGATGAATTTTGTGATGTCTCTGTGTCAGTTTTCTTACCTATTAAGTGGATATCAGTAACAGCATCCCACCCCATTCTCATTGCATTCACACAGGGAAAGCCTGTGTGAAAGTGGCTAGAACCCTTTAAGTGTCTGGTATTAGTAGAGGCTCTGGGGGCTGGGGAGCTCCACTTCCAATATGTGGATAAGCAAGTACATCCCAGGGATATGAAGGTGTTTGGTGGGAAGCAGCAAAGCCAGAGTTCAGAGCAGCCCATCTCCAAAGCGCATAGTCTTTCTAGTAGGTCAAGCTGCCTGTCAGAATGGCTAAGATCCTCATCATGTGAGAGGCAGTTGCAGGGGAACAACTGCAGAAAAATAGCTTAGCATGGAGAAGAGAAGATCATAGGAGAAATAGGTGGCTGCTTTTTGAAAGATTTTCTGATTAACTCCAAAAGATATATTTACTGTGTTGATGAAATGACCTGTTTAAAAGCTATAAATCTCCAACATGAGCTAGTCAAGCACTTGTCAGAGATATCATAGATTAATATGAATATGAATTAATTACAAGCAAGTTAAATATGATGTAAATAGGAGTACATGGATCTTACAAAATAAATCATCGAAAACAGTCTGAGTATTAGTGAATTTGATAAAATATATGACTTTCCCCCTGGAGTACATATACGCCTCTTACTTAAAAAAAAAAATCACAGAAAAAACAAGGCAGCATCACACACAGAAAGCAATCTCTTCTCAGGTTTGATCACAGTCTAAAATGCCCTGTGGAAAACAGGGCCTGAACCTCTCCACCCTGCACTTACACAGAAAGGTGGGTGTAGGGCTGGCTCCCACACTTAGCCTGTGCCAGCAGGAAACAGACATGTAGCCCCATCTTTTCTAAGACACACAATGCCGAGGACCAGCTGGAAGTGAGGGAGGATGATTACTGCAGTAACATTATCATGTGGGTATCCAAATGAGGCAGAGATAAGGGAAATAAATGATTTTCTGCCATGTGGTCCACTGCATCTGAGGTTAGGGACAATGTCTCTTTATTGCTTTAATTCAAATATCTAACAAAGAGAATCACAAAGCAACAGCCTATCAAGGCCACTGCTGAGGCTGTGATCACCACGACACTGACGCTCCCAGCCAGGTTGACCAGAAAGCCCAGACCACCTCCAACCAGGATCTGAGCCAGTTGCACCATGCAGGTGAGGGCGGCACAGTCCAGACCCTGCCCTCTCCCGCTGTGTTCCAGGCCCTCTCTCTGCACCTGTTGCCTCTGCAAGGGAAACACAGGAACAATATTTGATTGACACTGATCTGTCCTTTGGGGCAGAAGGTAACAAACGTTTTCTATAAAGAGCCAAATAGTAAATACTTTCAGCTGTGTGGTCATCTGTCTTGGTTGCAATTCATCTATAAATTCTATTTCTAGCACAAAGACAGCTACAATATAGAAACAGGTTGACGATTCCGATAAAGCATTATGTTCATGCAATTTTCATTGTCACAAAATGTTATCCTACCACAGGTATTTCTTTCATCTTTAGATGGAAATATTAAAAGAATTCTTAGCTCACAGATGGTACAAATCAGGTGGCAGCCCCATTTGTCCAGTGGACTTAGTTCACCAACCTGTGATTTTTCATCACCCGGACTGCTCCTTCCTGCCTGGAGATGTCTTGCTCACCTGTCCCAAAAGTCTTAAATTCCACCATAAACTCCTCTGAATGTGAAACACTTATATGCAAAATAATCTCTCCCTAAGAAGTCACTAAATACAATGCCTGGCAACTTAATAAATAGCACACTCCTTAGTGTTAACTAAGTCATTCTCCCTTTATGCGAACCATTCAAACATATTTGGAAGTATGTCTAAATCACTGGCAGATACAGGCGAAACAACATAAAAAAGGCAATTCAACTCTTTAAAATATGATCAATCTTTGAATGATGTATTACATTTTGATTAATGGCTGGTAGTTGGTCTGATTGACTGGAATCATTGCCATTTATTGGGGGTGCCCTTTCTGTGCTAGCCCTTGTGCAGGCTTCTTTCACAAGTCACTCCATTTCATCTTCCAGTCTCCCCATATGCATGTGTTTCTCCTTACATGACAACCATCAAAATACTACGTAGCAGTTTTTGCATCTTTGCCAAGTGGGGCGGAAGCACTATGCAAAGCAAGTTACTGACACTATCTCATTGCATTTCACTTTCCAGCAGCTCCATAGGGTGGGTATTTTATGCCCATGACTGATTGGGAAACAAAGGCTGAGTCTGAGTGATGATCCCTATGCAATTAACTAAAACAAGTATTATTCAGAAAAATTAATAAAATCATCTGAATAAGATAGGGAAACCAGTAAAATAGACTCATATTTGCTTGGTTTTCATTTTTAAAAATCTTGCAATGAACAAAAGGCTAATACGAATGGTTATATGCAGAGACCAGGGGAGAGAGGATTAAATCGGATATGGGTGGAACCACTTCTCAATGTACATTTTAAAAACCATTGTGATTCCTGAGCCATGTGACTATATTGCTCTGTGAACTGACTTGAAGTGATATTTAAACAAATAAAAGAATAACACGCATGATGTTACGCTACTATCAAGTTGGGGAGGCAAGACTTAAATATGAGTTTCTCCAAGTCCAAAGCTTATATGTTGTTGTAGTAAGACTGTCTATTCCTTTGAGAGTTCTTTATCATAACTATCTCTTGAACAGAAAACCCTGCATGCACTGGACATTATACCAGGGAAGGAGGCCAGTCACAGCTTCTGCTGGAAAGGTATTAAGTACTGATGCAACTCTGCCCTGCGACCTTTGCCAGGTCAAAGGATGGGAGAAAAGGCTGCTATTGCCATCACATAGGGTGGATGTTGGGGTAGTTTCACACTGTGATTGGCTTGACTTGAAGTTATCTCTTTAGTTTCACATCACTGCACTAGTTAAAGAAATATAAGCCTATTTTCATGGGGGAAAGTTGCACATTCTAGTAAGAGGTGACAATTTTAAAGCCGAAATAACCAGACCAGTGTTCTTTTTAGGCTGTAGAGGACCTGGCTCTCTAGCCTGAGCTCCAAGGTGAGTTGGGCAGACCTTCCTCCAAGCAGCTGGGGGTGCCCATTGCAAGCAGCTATTCTCCCTACCTGCAAGGTCCGACAAACTAAAACTGGACTTCCAAGAAAAATGTTGCCTGCCATTCATACCCTGGTAAATCACTTCCAGTAATTCCACAATGGAATTCTGCAGTGCTGGGTTTGTGGGCAGCTGAGGAGCTAGATCTGAAGCTCTGGGTCCCTCTTTTCCTGTCTCTGTGTGATTGTAGGCTGATTACTTAGCATTTCCAAGCCCCCTTTTCCTAATATGACAAATTGGAGTCAAGATATCTACCTTTCTGCCCCCAGATTGTTGGGGTTTAGCGTAAGCAGCTGGTAGAGGTGGGCTGGAAGATGCCCACCTAGGCCAGTCCTGGGCATTTTGGAATTGCCATTGCAAGAACCCTTTGGCCCAGCTCTGCCCTACTCTTTACTACCAAATCCCCTAGCCTTCAGGCAAAAGTTTAAGAACAAACCTGCTCCTCCTGCTCCTCTCGGTGGTACTCAGCAATGAGGTTAAAAGGCACTGTGTACAGGGTGCTGGACATTACCCCAAACAAGGCACACAGGGCCAGGGTGGAGTAGACATTGGGGAAGAGCCCAATAAATCCTGTCCCCAGGCCAAAGAGCAAATACCCCATGAAGTAGAGACCCTTTAATCCCACGTAGGATACCAAAGCTTTCTGGAAGTCTGTGGAGAGAAAGAGAGAAATGACAGTTGTCAGTGTCTTACAACATTTAATAATTTCAATCTTTCCTTTTGAAGGTTCAAAAGAAAAAGGTTTTCCTTTGATTCTGATTCAGGAACAAAAGAACCTTTCTACACTTGAAAACAACTGACATTGGGAATCACTTTTAAATCCTTTGCATTAAAGAAAGTTTGGGAATTGCCTTGCTAGGGTGATTTTCTTTTCCTGGGGAGAACCAGGCACTGTGTAGGAGGCAGTTGAATAGCCACAGGATATTAAAGAGGTGGAAAAGCCCAGCTTGCCATGGGAGTCTAGGGTTGCAAGATCCCATTCGGAGAAAAGTGGGTCATTCTGAGCTACAGGGGTTCAGTCCCACAGGGCAGAAACAGCAACCCAGCTCTATTTTGACACCCACCCAAAGTCAGGTTGCAGAAAATGAACCAAGCAACTTTGCATCATGAACCAAGTCATTCCTTTTCTATATGGCCATCTGAGACACAAGTTAAGGAGCAAGGTTAGTAGATACTTTTCTTGACTTACCAGTGATGCAGTGTTATAGGGTTATGACCTTCCTGTCTGATCAAATAAGCACTCCTACCCTTAAACTTACCAACCTTTGTTTGATTAACAGTTTCATCCTCTCGTAAATGACCAGAGAAGGAATGCTGGAAACTGAAGAACACCAAGGGATAAGAAAACAAGATGGCACCAGCCTGAGTTTCCAGATGCCTCTATCTCAAGGACACCCCAACCCTTGCCCAGCTCCCTTTTTTTTTCTTCCTTGTAATAAATACACCTGCTCTCTTCCAAAGAGCAGGACAGTGGTCTTTTAGACATTAGTCTGCCGTCCTCCTCATTTTATCAATAAGTTAAACCACTTTCCTGTCTCCTCAAACTTTGTTTCCTTTAATTGAGACTGACACTCACATTTGGTAAAAATAGTCCCTCCTGGGGGGGTCAAATCAGGGAAGGGATGGGCATAAGAAATTAAGATGATGGTTCACGGGTTACAAGGTGGTGGGAGAACCTTCAGGTACACAATGATATAAATATATACATATGTGTGTGTGTACACATACACATGTGCAATCAATTAAAAAATAAAATTAATTATTAATAAAATGCTAAAGTATAGGTTCTGAAAAAAATTAAAATAGTCCCTCCCAGGCTGATGAGGGACTCACACTGAAGCTGGTCCCTCCCCACAACTGTTCCCTCACTCTCTCTTCCTTAACTTCCTTAGTTTCTCAAATCTTTAACTTCCCCACCTAAAAAATGAAACTAAGACAACCCTTCTTTGATGTTGTCATCAGGATCAGATAAAATGTCTGTGATATCACTCAGGCCCAATACTGAGCAGACGTAAGACTCCAGTTCATGATTGTTAAAGGTTAAAGGCTAAACTGAATGCAATTCACTCTTAATTTGGTTTCTCTCCCAGCAAGCAAGCTTTGCCTTACTTATACAAAAGTTGCAGTAGAGTTCATCTCAATAATTAAAAATTCTACATTGCTTTTTACTGTGATGGGGAAAATCCCTTAAATGTCTCTATTATGAGACTGATACACTGTTTACTGGGCTATTTATCTTCCTTTAGAAATTAATTGTTTTAACATAAATATTCCTCATCTTTTTCTGCTCTCTCTTCCAACATGAACCTGGGGTATAAGGGATAGGCTTGAAATGGACCCGTGGAAAAATAAACTTTTCCATATCTATCCAAATCTTATAATTGGATTTAAGTCATATAGACAAGAGAACGAATATGCCCATTGCATTTGAGTCAGTGATCACAGTAAACATTCTCGGGTCACCAGAGTGGAAGACAAAGCTCTGTCTGTAGGTAGCACTGCTTGTCCTACTCACACCATGCCTATAAGGCTGGTGTTGAAGTTAAAAAGTGAAAGTAGCACAAAACTAGTGTTCATTGATTATATTTGTGCAGAAGATGAAATCTAAATGTGTCAGTACTTCAAAGATAACAACAATATTTACTAGGGAAATGGCCTCACCCAAGGTCAGCTAAGAAGGCAAAGGATAGAGACATTTGGAAACATAAAAACTTCAGCACAAAGACTGAAAGTCTAGCAAAGAAAGCTTTGTTCATGAAGAGAGAGATCAGTAACTGCATGGGACAGGATGATCTGCCCTCTGCTGGGTCTGATATCCTCAAACGGTGTCTCCCATAAGGATTGGAGGAAAAAAGTTGATTTAAGCACCACCAGCTTTTTAAATAATATATGCAGCAATGGTTTACTATATTTCATCTAAGCATTGTCATGATTGCCATGTAAGAAGAATTTGAAAAGGCTGTTACTGTTTTCACCATATGCCAATCCCCAACAGGCCGCCAGAGTGCTCTTTCAAGCTTTACCTGGATAGAAATTCAGAATCAGCACCTGAAATAATGTGATGAGTCCAAAATAGAGGATTTCAGAATGTGCTCTGGCAAGTAATCAAGTGATTGATTCTGCCAGGGATAGACTGGTGTGCAGGGTGAAGATACAAATGATTGCACAAAAGCGGTCATACTGGAACTGGGTCTAAGAGGACAATTGAGCATTATCTCAATATGGAAGCAGGAAGACCAGTTCAGCTAGATGAAGCTAAAAGCAGCAGAAAATACAAGGAAATGAGAAAGTCTAGTTAGTGGGTCATTGCAGGTAGCAAATAGGTATGCAAGTGACAGGACCAAAGTGTCAACCAGATCAAACCGTGAAAATTCTAAACGCCAAGTGGTAATTCTGATAACCCTTAAGCAGGGCTGATGGGCGTTTTATAGGTAAATTTTGGTTTTAATTTACAATGATAGGGACCCCCCCCCCAGACTTACACATTAACTTTGGACAGCTAATCAAATAGTTTTTGTCCACTGAGCTTCCAGTCTAAAAAGAATATGCTTCTAATTTCAAATCCTATGAAAGTCACGCAGGCACGCAAACTAAACTAGTGAAACCCTATAGGGCTTTTCTGAAGAAAAAAGAAGTTAAAATTGACAAAATTAAAAGGCTAATTACTTTTGGAAAAATGTGTTCCTCTTACAAGCATAAGTATAGTAGTAAATTGTCCCCCAAACTTTTAGAAGCACAAAAGGGTTTAAATGGATTATTTATTAAACTCTTTTAGTCTAGTACTCTCTGATTCTACTTTAAGTACTTGAAATCTCATCCTGGAATTTTCTTAGTTCACACACACACTAAGGGGAATAAAAAGTGTTTGCCAAGAATATATAAACTTCAAATCATTACTATTTGATTATCATATATTTATAAACAATAAGATTGATGAATTTCTTACATTAACTATTTTTATCTTTACCTGTTGTATTATTATTCCTAAGTGTGCTATATTTTGAAGAGATTCTGAAGCAGTTTTCCTGCTATGCTATGGCCAGGGACAGGACTAAGAACAAGACAAGGGGTTATGAGATATGCTACCTTCTTCCCTGACAAAAATCCCACTTTTGGAACAAAATGAAGCAATTCTCCCTGATGACCTCCACATCCCCAACCTGGTAACCCCACTACTGTCCCCTGGACCTGTATAAAACCTAGGACTCTGAATTAGGGGTTAAATGTTCCCCCCCACACACACAAGGATGGAGGAATTCCCACTTTTATTAGGATCCTTCCACTCCAAAAGGGGGAACAGTGTCCAATTAATAGACCCACATTTTCACTTAATTTTAAGTGATAAATTATATCATAAATTGTAAAGAATGTAGAGACTTCCAGATACATTAGCAATAAAAAATGAGTCTGCTTATTACAGATTCATGCATTGGGCATATCAGTATGAACTCACTTAAAAGAAATCACAGAAATCCCTTTGTTTACAGTGTGCTTAGTGAAACTTAGCTGTGTGTGGAGGGTGAGGAGATGGCGAAGGTGGGCAAAGGCAAGGGGAGGAGTTATAGGCTCCAGATCCCATGGAAAACTGGTACTGTTCTCAATCCTGGAACCATGTTCTTGTAATGTATCACCCTGTATGCATGAGCTGAGGCCACTGCAAATGCTAATTTTGCCACTCAGTATGTTAACCATCCCTCCTATTTTGAGTCATCTATAAGTCTGAAGCATGTTTGTGAAACTCCACCAGCAATCTTAGTCTAGTAGAACACAGACCTGCTGTTGATCAGCACTCTGCTAAGACTCTATCCATGTCTCTGGTAATACTTCATCTACTGGTTACAAGATGTCCTTTCGTCTTCTGAGAATCTTGAGCAGGAACACACTGATTCCAAGGACACAGCCATCACTGAGGACACTGAGACCTTGCTAGCACTATGGGAAAGGATACTCATATGGTACTTTCTAAGGGAACAGTTTTTCCTGACCATAAAATACTTATCAAGAATCTGATAAAGAGCAACATATGCAGAAATATAAATCCCAAATTTCTGCTGGACCAGAGCTTTCAGAAGATATCCTTAGTAGGAGCAGACTTACAAGAATAAAGTGAGGAAAACACCGAGTTGATGCACAATCCCCAGCATCCAACCTCAACCCCTCTTTGGTAGAAGAGAAACTCTGTAGAGTTGTGGGCACTGTAAGGATCCCCATGGTACACGATCTGAAAGAGAGATTACGACTGTTGAGCCACAAATGAGGTATGGTAAGAACCCTTCTCCCACACTCAGTTCCTCCATCCCTGTAGAGTACGGAGTGGCACTTTCTGGGATTCTCCCTCCACTGAGTCACCCCTCTCCTCCTTTCATACTTCCATTATACAGGAAGTCCTAATACCTTGGTTAAGGGTGACCAACATCTCCCTGAATCATTAACATCCCTTTTCAACCTAATATCTGACCACACCTGACTTAGGCAACCCGGCCACCCATCTTTTAGTACAGATTTTCCACACCTGCCATTCCTATTCCTGCTCAGAATGTTTTTACCTCTCTTTTCTCTTTCCAGCTCCTACTCATCCTTCAAAGTCTGAATCACACTGCACTTCTTTTGGTAAGCTGCTATAAGCTCTACAAATCACATTAGTTTTTTTTTCCCCCAGTTTGTTGGATTTGATCAAGTACAAGTCTCATGATGACCTTGCTGTCCGAGAATGTAACCATTTGACTGCAGTAATTGCAAGTCAATAACTTGCAGGTACTCTTTCCCCCACTTTTGCTATGTCCACCAAGCAGGACAGTTCAGAGGAATATCAGCAATGCTGATAGAGGGATTTATGTGTGAGTAATGAGTATGTGCACAGAAACATTCATTACCTGTCCCATGAAATCTGTGAAGAAGAGCATATTAGATAGGAATGCAGTCCATCCAATGAGGTGGCTGATGCAAAGGCAGCGGTAGTGGGAAGGCATGCTCACCAGTGCCCTTAGCAGTGACTTCATGGTCATTGTCCTCTGAATCTGGAACAAAACATGAAATAAGTATGACCGTCAGGGCAGATGTGCTAACAGGAGCCAGAGCACACAGCTGTCAGGTACCAGGCAGTTAGTCATCACCCTGGGTAACACACATATTTCTCTTAAGGGATATCTAGTTGTTTTGAACCCAAGTTGGTATCCTAAGGGCCACAGGGCTGGTGTCCCTTTGGCATCCTAAGGGTGAAGAGACTGGAAATAGTACTTGCTTTAGAGCAAGATATACAAGACATCTTGTATCTTATCTTTGAATGACAGAAGCATTATAAAAAGAGGAAGCTCACAGATAGAGGCCAGAACTTAGTTTATTATCATTCTGAATTTTTTATTTTACTCCGCAAGCATTGTGGACTGAATTCCAGGGTGACCCCCATGATCTCTATCCCTGTCCTTCCCCATGATTATGTTATGTTGCAAGGCAAAGGACTTCACAGAGCTATACAAAGGTTAATAATCAGTTGATTCTGAGGTAGTTCAAAGGAAAATAACACGGGTGACATTAACCAAAGTCATATCATTCTCTTCAAGTGGGAGCAGAAAGGGATGTTAGGGAGTTTCACAAACAAGGACTACTGGCTTTGAAATAGGAGTGGCCATGTGCAAAGGACCTGAGCATGTTTTAGGAGACAAGAGTAACTCCTGCCCATGAGTGGGTTCAGCGGCCCACTCTTCCCCAGTTTAGCTTCCAGATGAGATGTCAGCAGGGCTGATAGAGTATGAGATCCTGAGCAAAGAAACCCCAGCTAAGCCCACCTAGGCTTCTAAACTACAGGACTGTGAGATAATAAATAGGTATGATTTCAAGCTGCTAGATTTGTAGTAGTACATCATATAGCAAGAGAGAACTATTAAACCAAACCAATCAGATGCCTGTTTTTGCCAAGTACCTTCTCCCTATTTATTTCTTTGGACCCTGCTGTCAGTTGAACATATAAAAATGAATCATAAGTTGAGTTGGAAGTGAGAAGTGCAGAGAGCATACACATAGACACAGACATGAAAAAGGAATATGAAAATGAATAGAACTTAAATTATATTCAAACTAGAACCTTCAAAAGTGAGAAATTTTCAACCATTGACACAACTATTTTGGAATAAACAAAAAAAAAGAAGAAGGAAGGACAAAAGGAAGGGAGGGAGATTGGAAGGGAGGGCAGAAGGGAGGGAGGAAGGAAGGAGTGAAGGAGGAAAAACAAAGTGACACTCTTGAATATCTTGTCACATGAGAGGAGACTTCAGGAATACTAAACAGTCAGCTGCCCTGAGGATGCTGAGACTATGAACAGCAGTCACAGAGATACGATGGGTCTTTCTTGTCAGGCTTTTATTTATCCTAAATTTTGACATAATGAAATTGAGTCTTGGTTGGCTTATTTATATGCTGGTCTCTTGATAGTTTTGATTATAGAAGCATATTGTTTTTATGACTCTTAACCTGATATGATGTTTTTTTACCTCTTAGTCCCAGAAAAAAAATCTACTCATTTTAAGTGTGTTGTTTGAGCTGATTTTTTTTTAAGTCATCAGTTTTGTACTACTTAACCTACTGACCATACCTAACCTGAATTTTATAATTAGTACTTGAAAGTATAGGCATTCCTTTGGAGTTAGAAATAAAAGAACTTTTATTTTTGTTTGTCATGCATTGGATACGCCAGTTTCAAAACAAATGGGGTTATCCCAGCAACTCAGAGCAGAAGGGCCACTTTTCCTTGATCACAAGCAGAAACAGCCAAATGTATAGTCTGAGAAACAGCAGCCTGAGTTTCCTATCTTACATAAAGACATTTAGCTTCACTTTTCTCTCCTTTCCCAAAACACAAATTTTTCAAAAAGTGGACCAGGCTAGCAAGTGTTCATATTCATTCCAAATATTAATTTATGTGTCTGCCTTATATATAATGTCCATTCCTGCTTTCACTGTTAATCTAATTTTTCCTTTCATCCAAAAATAAATACCAGATTTCAAATTGTGCCTGGTATTTCTGTAAAAGCTGGGATTGTAAATATTCAAAGCTTCTTTGGGTACTTTAACTCAGAATGAAAACTCAGCTGGCATCTTACTTTCTGACTCATCCATTCCCTTGGTAAAACCCTTTTAGGGCTGCTGAGTCCCCGGGGGCTGTTTTACCGCATGTATTGTGCAACTTGTCAACAGGAGACTGGTTGGCAACTGATTTGTAAGTTAAAAAGGTACAAAACTATTAGGGGAAAGAGCCTCACAAGAGTGCCCTCAGAATGAGCCTAAACATTGAAGGGTACAATCATGGCATCGTGGAACTGGAGATGAATTTTATGGGATCTGTTTTGAACCCTGAAATAATTCAGGCCTCTTGCCATTAAAAACAAAACAACAAAAAACCAGTCCTCATTTGCACAGTTACTTTCATTTTTGCAAGTGAACTGAACACCCTGGCCAGGGCGCTGGCTTGATATAGAGCAGAACTTCTGCTCAGCTGGGGCCTCCCTGATGGACATTTGGAACAGGAGATTACATGCCTGGCTTTGAGCCCGTGATGTGGTACTCCATTTTATGGTCTTGTTTTTAAACCAAATAATAGAACCATTTGAAGTCTATGGTTTTGTATAGGCAGCATGTATTAGAAAGTTCATTTATATTTGATGCAATTAATCTCTTACTAGTTTGGAGGCTGAATGCCTTTCAAAAACTTCCACTCAGTTGGTTTCATCTGATCCTCCTAACAGCCTCTGATACTGAGTGTCTGGTGCAAGTCTGAGCTATCAGCGAACCAAGAAGTAGTGAGATCTGTAAGTACAACAGTCATTTGCCTTTGCTAAGAAAGTGCTCATTTTGTTCCTTAAAATGTCATTTTATTTTTTCTTTATATTCAGTCAATTTTATTCATAATAGAAATGTCATATATACTTAAAGGTTTAGAAAAGAAAATTAGAGCTACCTGTTACCATGTCACCAGAGAAAGGAACTTTAATTGATATATTTTTGTATTTTTTGTTACATGTTGATTTTCTCAAAATGTAGATCATTTTGTACAGATGTGATAAACATATTATGTCCTAAATATTCAAAAATATATTTTTAAACTCAAAAGCACATCTTAATAATCATAGGGATAACATATATGGATTTTTTCTTTTTAATTATTAATCATACAGTCCTCAATGCACCAGACTTGCTGAGGTTTTAATTCTATAGGTGTGATACGTTTTAAAAAAAGAAAATGGACATATCTACTACCTACTCTTTATAAAACACCAGGCTGTATTTTCACTTGTAACTTTGTATTTAACCCTTAGAAGACCATTGGAAGGGCAACAGTTTTGTTTTCATTTTACAGCCGAAACATCTGATTTGCCAAATTTAATTTACCAAAGGTTACACAACTACTAGGACTAGGCGAATTGTCAGAGCCTAAAAGTTGGTCCCCAAAACCCATTCTTACTTTCTGAGAAGTAATGGGAGTTTCTGCTGAGTATATGACTTTTAGTTCACGGTTATATTCCCCTTCCTACTTGCAGCTGGTGTGGCCATCTGGCAAATGGTAGATAAACAGAAGCCACGTTTGCAATTTTTGAGTTATGTATTAAGGGAATGAGCATGTTCTTCCCTTTCATTCTTTCCACTAGCAGAAATGCAAACATAACAATATTGACTGGAGGAGTCACCTTGGACTTATTGATGAAAGTTCCACATTCAAATTGCAGAACAACTAACCAAAAGTGGACAGGTCCTTTGTGAAATCAACAGATCAGCCTGAGTCATCTATATAGATGGTTTAGGAAAGAGGAGTGAACTTACCTCTTGTATAAACCAACTTAGACATCTTATGTAAATTTTTAGAATCTTTTATATACTGATTCACTCAGGATCCAAGGATGAAATTCTGCCATATTATTCCACAGATCTTGTCCTTTTCACTAGCCAACATTTTTGACAACTCTTGGCAACTTTCCTCTCTACATACTTGTTGTTCCCTCAAATTTGATGTCAGAGTGGTCCTTCAAATCTCTTGGCAACTTGTTCCTGAAACTGCAGAACTACCTGATGACCTATTTCAATTTTTGCAACAATCCACTATGTTTAAGCCAAGGCATTTTCCCATTTCTCATATTATCCAGCTCTCCACTGGCAGGAATATTTAAATAATTCAGGAAATATAAACTCAAGATGCCCAAATTAGTTATCAAAGAGAGATGCAGCCATTTGAAGGAACAACTCATCATCTAAAGAGTGAAGACTTTACTTGTGGCCTGAAGATGGCTCCAGGCTTTTCTTCTGGTCTAAGATTTCACAACTGGCATTATCTTCCCTGGATTGATGTTTTGAAAGAGTAAAAGACAGGCACTTTGGAGGAAATACAAATATTTTTCTGTGAGATGTGTAGTTTTAATTCCAAGTAATAATAGTTACAGGGGTGGGGGTGGGGTCTAAGGATATAATTACACTTTACAAAATACTTCACATCAACTAAGCAAATAAAAAAAAATTCTAAAAAAGAAGAAAAGACAATAACCAGAATATTTCTCCCAAGTAAAGAAAAAAAATTCATTTTTACCTGTTCAGCAGCATTTTCATTTTTCTTTTCTTCCATCATCAGTTTTGGGTTTATATAAATGTTTTTAGCCTTCTCAATAGACCCATACTCGAACATTCTGTCTGAAGGCAGCGGAGGGTCCTGGGGGGTTTGCTGGGAGGGAATTTCCTTTGAAACGTCTCTAAGTGGGGCTTCAGGGATACTACACAGGTGGATAATGAAACACAGAATGAGCACTAAGGCAGAGAAGAAGAACATGACCTGGAATTCTGTGCCCAGCACTCTTCCCAGTTCCAGGTGGGCCCAGTCCATGGCACCCAAAAGGTAACCGAGGGCACCTCCAAAACCTGGAAAGCAAGAAAGGGCTGAATTAGAATACTTAGGAAACCATCTTCTCTTTCCAATGTGCTTGAACCCTCCCCTTCTATGGGAAAGAGAAGCAGAGACTGGTTACAAATGGAGAGGTAACCCAGTAGGGGGTCAGACATGCAGGGGCACTGCCTGGTTCCAGCATGTACTTGCTGTGACCTTGAATGTCTCCACTTCTAATGTAAGGGTGAAGATAAAAAAATAATCTGCTAGCAGTCATGACTGGAAAGTGGAAATCATGCCAGACAGAGAGTAAGAGTTTCATGAACATCACCACTCTCAGAGCTCTTATGGTGATCTTAAATATTCTCTCAGCATTTAAGATTTAAGATTCCTGATCTTAAAAAGTCTCGAAGAAAATTAGCTTCTGAAATAAGATGAAATTAATCTTTTTATTGTTGTTTATCTAATCATAAGCTTCCCAGGGTATTACAAGTTTACAAAGATCAAGCAACCCTGGACGCTGTCTTCTTTCCACTGTTAGGAGTAATAGGACCAAACAAACAAACAAAAAATAGCAAAAGTTTAAACATGAATTTTTAAAAACTCTATTATCATCTCCCAGGACCGTGACCTGATTCTTCCTGGTGTGATGGTTAGCTTTGAAGTCAGATCCCTATTTTGCAATATCTTTCTTTTGCCACACACACACACACACACACACACACACACACACTCACTCACTCCAAGAACTTAGGAAAAACTGTTTTTAAGCCTTTCCTATCTGTTCCCTCATTAAGCAGTTAGGTAAAACTTGGCTTAGCCTAAGTAACTCAGAGAATTCTCAGCACACTCATCTCTTCAGGAAGAGATAGCAAAGCTATTTTTGCTTGTCCCAAAGCTACTGTGGGATACAGCTAAAAGTTACAATAGGAGGTGTCCTGATGGAAGAGTGGGCCATTAGGGAGATCATTCTAATAGACACCATATTAAAACTCTGAATGAAAACATTTTTCCTTGACCTACTCACATCCTCACAGATGCAGAGGACCAGCAGAAGGTTGTAGGAATTCATTGAAAGCCTTTCCTTTCACTTCCTTTACTTAAGTTAAGGTATTTATCTTCAAATAGGAGTCCACAGACAAAGCCTGGTGATCTTATCTGCAAACTAAGGTAAGGCCAGCTCCCACATCTGCCTCCTGGCTGCCTCCATTTCCACTGCCAGCATCAGCCTCATTGGGGCCCCTGCAATCAACCATCAGATTCTGGGACAAACCAGAAACTGGAGCATCCAAAGGACATCTGCCACCACATCAAATAAGGGCTTTTACAAAGAGAGACTGGATAGAGTAAATGAGTTGGTCAGTCTTTTTCCTCCATTAGCCTCTATGGCCAGCACCTCTGGCAGTATACCTTCCACATGATTGTATATATACCTGGCAAATGGGTGTGAGTGATTGCTTAAGTGAACATACCTGGGCCTGGGAGGAAAGGCTAATAGGGTGGTGTCACCCCAGGCTGAGAGAGGATGGGGAAGGGAAGACTTGAGTACAACAAAAAGAGAAAGAGGCCATAGAAAGAGTGAGAAGATTCCTGGGAGATTGGGGATCTCACCTGCTTTCTGGCTCCTTTAGCCCTGGTGCTAGGCCTGCATTACCTAGTATGTCTGTGTAGCTGCTAGAACCAGTAAAGAACCTATGCAGATTGTGAAGCTGTGTCACAAACAGAATGGTTGCACCACAGACCCCAAAGTGGTCCAGGTGACTTGTTTTTACAGAGCCAGCCACATGAGACTCAATGGTTCAGACAGATGTGACATTTCACAACCTGAGTGTGGCCCATTCCAGTTTACAACTGGGGGTTTCAGAACCAAGGACTCTAAAGAGTGTCTGAACCAAAGTTCCACAGTTTCCACAGGCAAGCACATCTCTGCTTCAACAATACCCACCCTGGTGGCGAAACAACATAAGCTATGTGCTGCTACTGACTTTACTTCAGGAAGAGAACAGACGAAAGTGCCCCCATGATCCCAAGGGTTTCATGAGAGTAATTTTGAACCTTTTCTGCGTTGATAAAATGCAATAAAACTGTCAGATGAGGTATATACACACTAAATTCTGGCATGTTAATATGAGTACCAGCAGCTGGGTAAATAAATCCAAATGTGTGTGTTTGTTCTCAATGCTGCCAGTTAGTGAGCAGAGAAGCACAGTACTGGGCACTGAGCTACAGTGTGGATTTGCAGAACAACCTTTCCCATATAAGATGATGAGACGATATATATGTTTAAAGTATCAACCAGTTTCTGTTCTCCCTGACCATGCCCCTGGCCTGGCCTTTTAGTTAGGCTTCCTTTCCATTCAGGGAATGCCAAGTTGCTTTGGGAAAGGGCATGACCATGGAAAGCAGAGAAACAAGACTGTGTTTTCTTGCCTCTGAGTTTCAAAAGCCCTCAGGCTCCCAAGGCATGAGTGTAGGGTCATCAGGAAATGGAGCTGCGAGGTTTCTGGAATTGAAAGGGCAGTTGAGATGGACCTTGTGGAGCAAAGGATCCTTAACAATGATGGAGCAAAGCGTTTCTTGGGTTTAGCCGGGCTGGACATTGAGAAGTGAAGAGCAGACCCTGCCCCGGGTGACCTGGAAGATTTAAGAACAGATGGAACCAATGTCTCGTTTCTGTGCAGACTCCAGGGAGGCAATAGAACTTCGAGGAAGAAGTGGCTGTGGGGTGGATCCTGACCAGTGGCTTTTCTGTGTCAGGCTCTATCCTCAGTGCATGACAAACAGTCACTCAGTCTCACAACCCTTTGAGGGCATTATTGCAGTTGATTCCTATGAGTGTGATGTTCTAACACATCATCCCAGACACTGGACTTGTGACTGCTAAATCACTGTGAGCCCCAGTGGCATTTTTGTCACCTGACCAACACAGACCCTAGTCTTCTGTATTTCTAAGGGGTTCTTATGTAATAAACATTCTTGATTCATTCACATTGAACTCAGGGTTATCAGCACTATAACTCATGCCTGAATGAAGCTTACTTAACATGTGTTCTCCATATGGCACATTAGAACATTCCTGAACTTGTAACTCCTACACACCACTGCAGCACTGCATTTGGGGCCATTTTGCACTGTGAAATCACCACCCAAAAGTACCTTGAATTTTTTTTGAGCACTAAATATACCATGAAGAAGGAATATCTGTTTATAGTATGAGAACCAAAAAGAAGAGAGTAGAGTAACACACTGCTGTCCCTCAGCTGGAATGAGAGCACTAGACAGCTTGGACATTTCCCCCTTCCCTTTGCTGTGTCTGCACATGATCATAGATAAGCTTCAAGTAGAAATTTTGATGTTGCAAATAAATTTTCGTGAGTGGGTGAATTGGCAATGCAGAAGCCATAGATAAAGGAGATCAGTTGCACTTTTATCTTTGTTACAAAGACAAGGAAGCCAATGGATAGAGATTGTACAGTTCCCAGGGCTCAGCTCATGATGGTTTGGCATTGGAAGAGCAGTTGAACTCCTCACAAGGGGCTGAGAATCCCAGGCTTCCAAATGCAGAAGAGAATGAAAGAAACTCAGTTGTAACCAGTTCAACCTGACCTGTGAGATGTGATGTGATAGTGGACACACAGTAAATGGTCAGTGTACCCCTTGCCCCTCAGTCCCTTGCACTCTGATTCCATAAAACAGATGCGATCCTAGGGGGAAAGGGTGGGAAAATATTCCAGTGGTAAGGCAGAGTTTTCACCTATCTTTGGCAATAAAGGCTTAACAGGGAAGCAATTAAATTAATTTATATTTGAGGTACAGAATTCACACCCACTCCAAACATAAAGATTCACCCAACAGTCCCCATCACTGAGCATTAGGTATGCTGTGAACTATAAAATTTGCAGTAAAGCAATGTCAAAATTGTATTTTCCTTAATTGAACAGATAAATGCAGAGAACTGGGAGAGTGCATTTGCCAGAGAGGGTAAAAGCTCAGAGATCTTAATTTGTGTTCCCTGCTGATTGATGTTAATATGTCTGATGCAACAGTAGCTCATATAAAAGCACTCATCTTAATTATCCCATCACTTTTCCCAAAAGCAAATTTCCTTTTTGAGCATAGAAATGGCCATTGCTACCTCAGTGCAGATAACCTTGAAATTTTTGGTTTTCTGACATGACACATAATATCTGACTCTTTCTTTTCTTGTATAATCATTGGCAATAACTGTAAATTCAAGTCATTCTTTGACCCAATTCTGTAACCATTTCTGACTTCTCTGAGTTTTCTGTAGGCCAACAGTATTTTAGTTCTGAGCTAGGACATTTCATTTCATTCTAAGTACATGGGACAGTTGCATGTGACACTGGTTGGCCTCTCTGTGCCCTACCCTTTATCTGGAAGCTGCTGTAGTGACCAGTCATGAGCCAACTTTGGTCATCTTTGCGCACTTGCATCTGGACAGCACCTTCTGATGGAATCCATATCCAGGGATTCAGTTTTCAGGGAAATCCAGACAAAACATGACTCCAGTGTTTGGTTGACTCAGTAACTGGCTGACTGGTTAGTCGGTTAGTCAATTTTGCCCCTGGTCAAGCCTTCCAGCATCAGTTGACCTTTTAGTAACACAGCTTCCTCAAAGGATAAGTGAGGATTTAAAAAACAGAATACTCATCCCACCAATATTTCTTGAACACATTTCGGGAACTTTTCAAAGTGTAACAGACCAACTGACAGGAAAGATAATTAAGCTTAAGGAGCTTTAAATATAAAGGCCAGAGAGGCAGGTAGTAAACAATAAGCAAGTGTTTAAATAATATATTTTCAGGTAATGATGATATATTGCTGAGGGAAAGCCATGAGACCAAAGAGAGTAACGAAGCAAGGTAGCAAACCAAGTCAATGACTATCTAAGGAGAATTTTCCAGCAGAGAATCAGGGAAATGCCTTCCCTTCTTCTTTCTCTAGCCTGCTTTGATGCTCTGACAGGTACAGGATTGCCCTTGAATGGAAAAGAAATGGCAGGTTGGAGACATTCACTGTCTTGCCCCAAGTTATACATGTCAGCCACAATACTACAATTCTTATATCTTTGATTCCTGCTCTGGCCACATCCTTCCAAACTGTCTGGGAAGGAGATGTGAAAGTTCACCAAGGGCAGAAACTTTAAAGGGATGCCAGTTCATGAAAGGAAATCACACAGGCAGCAATTATTCATGAAAGAGAAAAGGTTAAAACAAACTCAACATGAAACACCATTCCTCTCTACTGCCTAAGAGGTTCCGTCAAAAGAGCCCATATCCAGACTTATCCTAAATACTCTTTTCTTAGACCTTAGTTATTTCTAATCAGAGCATCTGTTATGTCAGCATTTGTATGCACACTTTGAAGTAATAAAAAGGGAATTAAAAGACAAGTTAAAAGAGGTTGAGCCTCACAAGGTACCCAATTCTTCCAAAAATAGACCCAGGACAAGATCCTCAATGTCTCCCCACAAATGAAACTTTTACAAGCCCACTGGGAATAGAGGAAATCAAGTAAATATGAACAGTTGATGTTGAATCCTTTAAAAGAGTCCCTAGCTTTAAACCTGGGACAATTTTTTAGGATACGAATAATTCACATTGAATAAAAATTCACAAATTTGTCAGGAAACTAAAATTCAGAAATATGAAGGGGACCCAACTTTTAAGAGGCGGCAGGAGTTGAACACCAGCAGTCTTTTCTATTAAGTCTCATCCCAGAGCTCCTATGTAGGGAGACAGTCCACTGCCAAGGGTAGCAAGGCCTGGATTCAGTTTAGCATAAGTGTAATCAATTAATGATATATCAGATAGACATATTTAGACAGAAAAGAGGCATTTTCTGCCAGTGATTGTGGGTTCCAAAGCCTCAGATGTACCTAGAGGGGAAGGCATAGGGTGAGAACAAAGGGCAAACCACCAACCTCACCAAGATGAACACAAATGCCAAGGACAGGGGGCAGGTTTACCTTTAGAGCTATCTAAAAACAAAAATAAAACAAAACTGAAAGATTCTACTGAAATTCAGTAGAAATCTTTTATTAAAAAAGTTTTAAATAAGAAATACCCTGAGAAATATTTTGGCAACAAACCCTTTGACATTTATTTGGGATTGCTGTACTAGAGCTCTGAAATAAATAAAGATTTCATCTATGTAGATGACTTGATTCCCCAAGCGAATGGTAACTTTCTGTCATGAAAATCAAAGTGGGTCTTGACAGTGAATCTGTGTTTATCATAAAAGCTTCCTTCAAGTGGAGACATCTCATCACCATGTCCAGGTGAATGCAGTTCTGGAAGGATGCAAAGATGGTGTGATAATGCACGGCTGGCTGCTTTCACTCCACATTTTAATGTGTTCTCCAAATCAGAGAAACACCATGGTAGGGTCATATAGAGCAAGCATCCCAATCTGGGTAGGTACATGATTGGTTCTACCAGCTAAAGAAGAATCTCAGATTCCTTGGTGGGTTTACAGGCTTTAGTGCTCTCAGGGAACCAACTATACAGGCACACCAGGCAGGGAGGTTGGGCCAAATGTATGGCAAGCACGCAGCAGGGGCTGGGAGGCAGGCTAGTCCCTCAGGCCCCTAGGAAGCATCCTTCTTTTCCTCTGTCTCATCCTTTCTCTGAGGTTCTTGTCCCAGCAATCTCTTGATGCTCTCTTTCCATGCTCTCTTCATATTCTCTCTTCACCATGTGCTCCTCTTCCTAGGTCCAGGTGAGCCCACTCACACATATGCATGCCCACTGAGTCAGGCATATACAATCAGGGGGCGGTGCAATACCACAGGTGCTGGTCATAGAGGCTAATGGAGGAAAAAGTCTAATCAACTCATTTTCCCTGCAGGTCACATATCCATATTCAACTCTACAGAATTCAGCTATTCACAGTTTGAAAAGGGAGAGAAGAGGCAAGGAAGACAAAAATAGCATTCTAGAGAACATAGGTAAACCCAGTTGCTTCTCCATTCATGAAGCCCATATTCATGAGTAAACATCAATGAGAAGATGGTTCTGCAGAAACATTTATATGCATACATCCCAATTTGAACACACAGAGTCAGACAAATCATGTTACAGGTGATGTGAGAGACGTAAGTCTCAAAATAAGTGGGACTTCAATAAGAGGTATTTTCAGTGGTCTGTTATTAATAGGGCTAAGAAGTGACTTTGGGCTGCCTGCAGACCACCAGACATGAAAATTCCCGGTCACCTGGAACAGGACTAGCAGGGCTCCATGAACACTTGCTGAATGCCAGCAACACTACTGTATATGGATGGCCCAACAGCCTCCCAAAGCAGCTGGCCACTGCCCAAAGAAATGAGGGGCATCCCCACTGTCTTCCTGCCATGCCCTTTTCCAAACCAGAGTTTGAGGAAATGCCAACACTTTATGTAATTAAAATCTATAAGGTATTTTTTAAAATGTGCTTTGCTTGTTTCTATTTTCATTCTTAAATGGGATTTTAGGACACCTGTCACAGAATCATCTGGGGTACAAGTGATTAAAACTGCAAATTTTTGGATCCTACTCTGAAACTACTGAATCCAAATAAGTGAAGGAGGGGCCCAGAAAACTGCATTTTTGACAAACTCCTAAGGAATGCTGATTTTATATTACTGATTTAAAGGAAGAAAAAGTGCATAAGGCTTCTTTTCATTTCACTTGAAAATGTCATCACAATTGGTTCTTCAGAAAGCTCTTATGTAAACTTCCTTTGCCAAAACTCTGCAGCCCGGTCACAAGCTGACCATTTAGAGAAATGCACAGAGAGACAGAGCCCCGTGACAGGACGGTTCATCAACTGATCCATTCATTCAGCAGAGTCAGCGCACTAAGAAGCTGTGTCTTCAGCAGAAGCATCTCCCTTGTGTGGAGAATGCAGGAGTGACCTACTGGGATATTCCCTACCTGTGAAGAGGGCATGGTAGTGGAGGCCCCTCTCCTTATCCTGATGGGAGCAGACATCAAATAAATAGGCTTTGATGGGTCCGTCAATGAAATCAGCAGCAAAATCAAAGAGAACCACACCAATCATGGTGATGCTTATGGCCCAAAACAGCTTCCTCTTTGAGTCAGCAACCAAAGCTAAAAGAGAAATAAACACCCATCTCCTAAATCTTTGTTTCCACTGATTCCCATGGTTATTTTCACCAAAACTTCCTGTCATCAACTTACTTCCCCATGCATTCATTTTACTTTATTTTTTCCAAATTAAAATAGCTCCATTATTTTTTCCACTTTTCAAAATTATGCAAATATATGACCATAAAATGCAGATGGACAGAAGTGGAAACAAGTTTGAGCCTAGGACTGGGGAGGACTGGGGTAGGATTGAGGGAGGACTAGCAGGGAAGAGAGAATGGGGGATGGCTATTAGTGATATCTTTCCAGGGTGCTAAAATGTCATGGAACTGCATAGTGAGGATGATGTCATTTCAAATGAGCCACCAAACAGATGACCCATCCTTTTGAAAATGCTAAAAAGCATTGTGTTGCATTCACCTCTAAAAGGTGACTTTTATGGTATGTGAATCCTATCTCTTTTACTAAAAATTACGCACACTTGTTGTAAGTCATTCCAAAGATACAGTAATTCTGGGGAAATGCTTCAAATCCCACCCCCCAGCTATGGTCATAACTTCAGATGTCCCTTTACACACATATAGAAAGAGTACACCTGCACCCACATGCAGTTCATCTCACATCTCAGGGAGCTCAACCTTTCCTTGAGTGACTTGTCAAAGCAGATTGCTGGGCTCCATCTCATAGGATTCTGATTCAGGAGGCCTGAGTTGGGGGCTGAAAACAGCACCTCTAAGAGCCCCAAGGAGTGCTGCTGCTGTACTCCAGAGGACCCCGATTTGAGAGAAACTAACTACTGGGACCAAGTTGTATTTGCTCATCTATCAACTGCTCTCTCCATTTCTTTGTATTTTAATTAATGAAGAACAACTTCCACAATCTCTAACAGCTAACTAATATTCATTTTATGACCATGCCACAATTCATTTACCTAATTACAACATTTACTTGATTTACTTTCCTCAGGTTATTTTTTTAACTTAAGAATCTGTAATATATTCATTTTTAAAACTTACATGTAAAAATAAATGAATATTAAAAATGAAATGAAAACTATTCTCTACATGTCACCTCCATTACTCTAGTACTCATCTAAAGAAGCAACTGTTCTTAAATGCTTTCTGTAAATTCTTCCAGAAATGCCCTACATTTCTGTCTTTATGCCCACTTTTAAATTTATACAAATGATAATCGATTTCCTGTCTCAACATCATCCATTCTGACAGCCTGAGAGTTAATGGTCTAAAAATGATCTAAAAATGTTTGCTGAAAAAAAAATTCAACAAAGTTTTTTCCAATGCAACTTTTTAATGTATTACCACCAATTACTGATTAACTCACGGCTGACTAATGGCTAGAAAATACACTCACCCACAGATTATCATCCAGAACTTGAAATGCAAAAATGTCCCCTTTAGTTTACAAATGGATGCCCTGCACCCATTAAGAGACTCTATATACAGTGGTGAACAATATTAACTCTTATTTGGATGCAGAGGAAAGTTACTGTATATATTGATGGTGCCATTTGGTAGCTGGTGAATTTGACAAAGTATTAATCTAGACACCATGACTGACAAATACATGAAAATAATTGACTCATAGTTAATGCCAATTTAAAATCCTTGCAATAACTTAAAAAGATAAACAAGACTTTTTTCCTCCCCTAATTGAAAGACTCCCAAGCACAGAATTGGGATCAAAGGTGGAAGCTCACTGTAATATAGGAGAGATGATCAATTTCAATCAACTTCTGACCCAGTAGCACAAAGAAATGCGTCATCTCCTCCTATAATAGGAGCCTTTCCCCAGCTTGCCCATGCGTGCAGCCCACTCACCTGATATCACCGCATCTCCGTTGAGGTACAGAGCCATGCCCAAGAGCATCATGGCACCCAACGTGAGGATGTAGGGTCTCCGCCGGCCCCACCTGGCCCGGCAGTGGTCGCTGGCTGATCCAACCACAGGTTGCAGCAAGAATCCCAGAACAGGGCTGAGAAGCCACACCACGCTGTACAGACCCTTGGGGAGGCCCACGCTGAGCAGAACTGGGGTCACGTAGGCCGCCTCCACTGCGTAGCAGAACTCCCGGCCGAACATGGCCATGCTGTGCATCACCAGTCTGCCCGTGGGTCTTTTGGGCGGCTCCATGGCAGCGAAGGCACCATCTTCAGCCAGGGATTTATAGGTGTGAACTCCAGGCTGCCCACTGTTGCCACCCATGGCCGCTGGGTGAGGAACCTGCCGGCAAGTCTACCAGCTCGCAGGCCCGGGGTCTGTGCTCCAAGCTGGATTTGACAAGGAGCCTAGCTGAGACCCAGCAGAGATGGTCAGGCTGGGGGTGGGGCTCAAATTCTTTCATGCCTTTAAGATCACAAGTTATGATGTGAGGGAGGACTGGAGTGGGGGTGGGGTGCTGAAAGCATGAGGGAGATTAGCTGCCACAAGCCCTCTAGCTCCTCAGAATGTTTTTCTAAGGAATCTTCTTTTGTCCTGTTTTCTCTCTTCCTGTCTCTCTCACACACATACAACCACACACAAAGCTTAGAATTAAGCACTATTATACAGGTGTTAAGTCAAAATATGACTGAATCAATTATCTTTTTTTTACCAGCTTTTTCAAGATACAAGTATTCCGTTCTTTCCTTTTCCTACACTCACACCTCCAGTCAATTAACTGGACTTAAAAGGTGGGAGTTTGCACCCTCCCTTTAAGTCACCAGCTGAGAGCACTTGCAATATTTCTCATCCTTGCATTTAACTCATTTTATAATTGGATAGTTCTGGATTAAGTTTCTCCTATAGTGTCTTTGGTCTCCTTAAGAGCGGTGGGATCAGGTCTGTTTAATTCATAATGTCACTCTCAGCATACAGCGTAATTTTTGGCACCTCATCGACACTCTATATCTGCTAAAGAAATTATTGAATGGATAGAGTGTATACACTGTACTTTGGAGCGTCAGCCACCTGTTGTTCAGATTCATCCCTGCCCTCACCTCGCGTATAATTAGGGACTATATTTCCCAGGTCCCCTTGTGTTCTAGCTACAAGGTAGATTTGGCCACGTTGAGGTGTTGGTGGAAAGACTCCGGCTGTGAGAAAGGAAATGGTGTATCCCTCCTCCCTCTTCTTCCTGAAACATCCATAGGAGGCTGCATCTCCAAGTTGGGCCCAGCTTTCACAGTCACCTTCAGCTTCTGGGGCTGGGTGAAGCAGGCTTTTCCATAATGGAAGTGGTGGTCAAGCGATCCTGGTTGCTTCTGTTGCTTGCATCTGGGAAGCCTTGCCATCTCCTGGGTTTTGCAGCCTTTTTGTCATCAGTGTAATTCTCCTTATTAAACACCCTGTTTTATAGGTTTCAATCATAATTTCCTTGCTGGCCCTCCTGGGTTCTGAATGATGACAACATGATCTTCTAGGAAAGGTCCTAAAAATGATCTGAGCAAAACTTGGAGTCAAAAGAGTAAAGTTTAATTTTTGCTTCTGCCTCTTGCTCACTTTATTTTCCGAGGCAGATCATTTGGGAAATGGTGTTTCCCAGTTGTGTGTGAAGGTTCCTCAGGGCACCACAACGATCCAAGGGAGGCATCTTGGGATATTTAACGACAAAAAGATATTGAACAGAAGGAAATTTAACATCTGTCAGACTGAAAGCACATGAACTTGTAGAAGTTGCCACAGGAGACTGCACTAGTTTCATGTTTTTGTGAGATTGAACTTTTCAGTTACGAGAAAAAGAAAGTACTGTCTGAAAACCAATTAGAACAGGAAATGAGAGTAAGTGATTTCCATCTTGATACCAGGGCATGAGAAGCTGTACAGGGTCTAACAGTACATATAACTCATTGCTAAGCAATTGTAATTAAAGTGAGAAATGTTTTCTTTAGATTTGCATGTATTGTATTTTTCAAACAGTTATTTAGTTATAAGGAAAAGATACCTAAGTTGTTGGACCTACTTCTTTGGATATAAGGCACCATGAAAACTTCCTGAAACTCTAAGAAAGATTAGGATCATCTAGGTCTTTGTTCTCATCTGTAAAATAAAGATCACTTTTGCTAGGTGTAGATGTGTTTTCCTGGGACACAGTAGCCTGTGCTTAGTTTTCCAGGTGTGTATCTTTGTTGTGGGCATTGAAAGAGGAGATGGAGTGACCAGAGGGTGGGGGGTTGGACTAGGAGAAGGGGAGGGAGGAGGAACATGCTCCCCCAAAATAATAAAATAAAATTATAAAAAAATAAAAATAAAATAATTTTTTGCAAAAAATAAAATGAAGAAAACTGCCCATCTCCTGTGGTTACTGAAGAGCAATTGAGATGCTATTAACAGATGCTCTTGTCGGCACAGATAGCAT
Organism: Uropsilus gracilis; assembly: GCA_004024945.1. Taxonomy (NCBI): domain Eukaryota; kingdom Metazoa; phylum Chordata; class Mammalia; order Eulipotyphla; family Talpidae; genus Uropsilus; species Uropsilus gracilis. The sequence goes on along the minus strand of PVHY01000796.1, from coordinate 33,706 downwards.
CCTTCTCCATTCCCCCATCCTAATGGAAGCTGGATTCAATTCTGGACTCTACCCCTCCCTCACTTACCAGGAGGCTGAGTTCAGGGAAGTTCCAAAAGCTAGTTGGCTTTATATAAGGATAAATCTACTCTCTGCCAAGGACAGATATAGGACTAGCATGTAAATATAATCCCTTTTTCACTAGAGCTTGCCATCTTTTAAATTGTACTAAAAGCATCAATTGTCTGCTTCTCTACTATTCTTATGATTTCCTTTTCCCTCTTTACTATCCTCCCTCCTCTATTTCTAAATTTAGTTTCTCTAAAGATAAATGAAAAGTGAAGTATAGAATTTTCAGCAGTCTTGGGCTCTTCCAAAGAAAACTATGAGTTGCTAACAAAAATATCATTTACATACATTTCTTTAAAAGTTTACACCTAATTTTTCAAATATTTCCTTGATATCAACTTGTCACAGAATTCTATGTCCTAAGCTAGTCCACATGTGTCACAGGTTTTTTCCAACTTGTTTTTATCTTTACCAGTCTACTCAACAGATACTCTTTTGAGCACCTACTATGACAATAACACAGGTCAAAAGACTTGGTTCATATTCATAAGAACAGTGCTACTTGAAGTTCGGTTTTTGAACTGCACTAAAATCACCTGTATGATGAAAATGCAAATCTCTGGGCCTCACCTAGAGGCCCAGAGATCAGATGATCTTGATCAGATGATTCTTTTTCATGCTAAACCAACTACTTTAAGAGCTTATAGCATGGCTAAGAGTTATGTAAACTATACTAAAAACAATGACTATCTTTGGAAATATTTAAAAGTGCAATGGGAACACAGGAAGGGCCTACTTAATAGGACCTCACAATTACTGAGTGCTAAGTACATTCGAGGCTTATCACAGGAATTCTCTTAGACATCACCAGAACTGAGCGAAGTTTGAGCATAAGATCTTTCTAACTTCAAAGCTCATCATCATTCTACAAACCTGGCCTGGGACTGAGAAACAGTAAACTTCACAAAGAAGCTGCATTTGAGTCAAATCCTAAATCAACAGGCTGGAGAGTAAAGGGCTCAGGAGTATTAGTTATGGAAAATGTTGCAGCACATGAAGGAACAGAAGCAAGAGATTGTAGCATATTGATAAACTTTAGGTATTTCAATATAAACTATTAGTGAGAGTATGGGGAGTGAAGGGTGTAGACTGAACAGCTAGGTAGAAATCTTATTATAAATATGGGATTAATGTGCAAGGTGAGTTTCTATTTTGTTCTATGGGGGAAAAGGGCCACTGAAGAATTCACAAAGACCACCTAGGTGTTAGCATAATTCTAGCAGAGTAACATGAAGAGAAAGTGAAGACAGTGATACTGGAGTCCAAGGTCATGTAGCAATCCAGGAACCTGAATGAAAGTAGCAGTGGGAGAGGGGCAAAGAGACAGATATGTGAGCTATGAAGGTGGAATAGATATTTCATAACTGAGAGTCATTCCTTTAATAAATGTTCAGTTTCTGCTATGGCAAGGCACTATTCTAGGAGCTGGGGATTTGGCAATTAATAAAACCTACAAAGTCCTTCATAAATTTTCCATCCTAGCATGCACTAAGAGGAAGTGAAGCTTGGGATTAATAAATATGTCAGCGATGATATAGTGTAAAGAAAAATGAAATAGGAGGAATGGAGGCTGTGTGAGCAAGTGGCTACCCTTCTAAGCAGAGGTCAGGAAGATCCTCCATAAGATAACAGCTGAGCAATGGCTTAAATGAAGTGAGGAGTAAGCATGGGTTTATTGGGGCAGGGGAAGAAGTGATGGGAGTGAAGGCAAGAGACTGTAGGAGGACAAGTTTAGCAGGACTTTCAAATGCAAGATGGTACAATGTACTGAGAAAGAGACATTTGGGTAATGCTAGCATGCTTCTACATAGAGCAGTCAGGCTCTCTGAAGACTGGTCTAGATGGAGAGGTGGCAGTTTATCTGCAGGAACCGTAAGAACATTTTCTAAAATTCTGATTCAAACATCAGCAAAATGATATCCTCATCAAAACTATTAGATTATGTAAGGGCATACATTATGGTTAACAATGAAGCCTAAAATATTGCAGAGAATCAAAATGTTATTTAAAGAATTTTCTTGAAAACTATTCACAAACTTAAAAACACAGTGTACTTCAGAGAAAAAAGCTTTATTTAGTAAGAAGTAATATATTAATTCATTTAAAGTATATAGTAAAATATTTAAGCATTTCAATTAACAAATATAATCTCTCAAGTTGGAAGGTAGAAAACTGACACTATTTAGTATAGCCTGAAAACAGTCCAAAGCCATTTTCAGAATTCAATCATTACTGTACAATCAGAATCAGAGTCTTGTTTCTTAATTAGAAAGGTGGATCACTGTGATACTGATACTGTGTATGCAAGATTCCATGCATACAGCCGTACGTATTATTCTAGACTATAATGCAATGTGGTGTTCAAATTCACTTGAGCTGTGGGCTTAGAATTTAGAGATTAGCTCTTGGTTTATAACTTTCAATAATTTTATCTGACTTAAGCTGGTCAATCTCTTTCTGGCTGAACCCAAACTCTTTAAGTATCTCTTCACTGTGTTCTCCTACAAAAGGATCCCTCTTGGAAGAAGGGATAGCTGGGGTGTTGGTGAGCAGGGGTGCAGGGCGAGGACTTGTACCCAGCTTCACATCTGTGATAAATGAACCGCGGTCCTTGTTATGGCCATGATGGGTAACTTCTTCAAAAGTCAGAACAGGAGTTACACATGCGTCTGTGCCATCAAAGATCTGACACCACTCTGCCTTTGTCTTCTTTGCAAATACATCTGCAAATTTCTTCTTCATTTCTGGCCAATCAGTTGTACTCATCTGACTGGGAAGTTCTTCAGACTTTAGTCCAAGTCCTGAGAGAAAAACAACCTTTTCAATTATTATGCTTTGGGTGGAATGATTATAATCAATGAAAATGAGTTTTGAGCTCACTCTGCTGTCTAACATTGGGGAAAGACTGTATGATGGAGCTCTCTGAATATCTTTCATACAATGGTTACTAAGAATAAAATATTAAAAATGGATAGTGAAATTCACGTGTATTAAAACCCAACAGTGACTGCAAAACCTGTTTAGAACTCAAGTCAACCAAAACTTCTAAACATCATTGTCTTTTAGCATTGCCTGTGCTTGACGATAAACCTATTCAAACTTACTCATGTATTCAAATTCTCTATAGACAGTGCCTAGATATACAAGGTTCTGTAAGATGCACACTCATTCCACTGTCCTGCATCCTGCTGCTTTCCAAGCCTAGAACCATCAGGGTGGGGGTGTCACACCCATCACTCTGTCCTTCATATAGCACTGTTCTGGCCAGAATTGTCAATTAGGACCTTCTGTTTTTATTTTTAATAATATTATATATAAATTATAGTATTTATATATCATATATAATAATATTTTAATTTCTTTTTAATTTCTATATGTGCTAGATAAACATTCTGTTCTATAGTTTTCCTATGATATTTAAGTTGGTAAGGATAATATAGATGATCCTAAGATATTTTCTTTTCTTTTTTTTTTTTTTTTGAGACTAGGTATCACTATTTTTGCCTGTGGAAACTCAGGCTCTCGTTGCCCGGGGTACCACAGACTCAAGCAATCCCCAGCCTCAGCTTCCCACGTAGCTGGGATTACAGGCATGCACCACCACGCCCAGCAATTTTTTTGGAACTAGGTCACACTACGGGCCCCAGACAGGACTCCAACCCCGATCCCTAGCCCCAGCTGCTTCATAAGCTGAAGCTTATAGGCACGAGCCACCGTGCCAGGCCCCTAAGATACTTTCTAACACATGCAAAAACACAACTTCAGTTGAATACAAATGACTATACCTGAGAATTATCAAACATATACTAAGTTATCTGTAAAGAAAACTTTAAATGTAAACATTTCACTGAAACAAAATAACTGCAGCTCAATTATTTAATTAAGGAAGAGGAAACCCCAATTTCTTCTACTAACTTGGGGCAACGTCACTGAAACAAGAATTTACAAGTTAAAAATAAACCATGGATGCATCAAATGACAATAACACATTCCAAAAAAAAAACTCTCATGCTGACATTGAGTTACCATAAAAGATATCTACCAAAGGACTTGAGCAGCAAGAACTGGGGCATCATTTCTAAAGAAGAAATGTGGGCACACAGGGTAAGATAGATATCCAAAAACTGCTGAGTATAAAATATAAAACAAATTGAATTCCCACAAAAGGAATAATAATTTTTAAAATCTGAGGCATTTTTAATAGACTTGGAAAATTACCAGTGAATTTTTTGAATGGGGGAAATGTCCCACAATACAATGATGGCATACTTATGTTCATTATAAATTGGAGATATGGAAGATTATGAAGGATTTCAAAAGGTCCTAAAGTCGCAGCTAAGAACATGTACCCTAAACAGGGAGTGTGAAATACTTACTTACCTTTAATGAGCAGCTCATAGAACTGGGGCTCAATTGCTCCAACAGCCATGAACTCCCCATCTGCTGTCCTATAGGTAGTATAGAAAGGTGCTCCACCATCTAGTATATTTAGTCCTCGAGGCTGTTCCCAAAGGCCTGTTTCTTGTGTTTTCCACAGAAAAGAGCTTAGATATGCTACTCCTTCCACCTATGAAAAAAAAAAAGAACACAAATTCAGACAATTCACTGATAAAGGCATAGTTCCTGTCTACTTAGGTTTTTCTTTTTCTGATATTTGCATAAAAATATTTATCTCAACATATAGAAAGATTCTATTTAATTATTGTTATTTTGAGAAATTCAGTTAGTGTGGGTTTGTAGTAGAGCTGTTTTCTACACTATTTCGTTCAGAAATTACTGTTGAGAGGAGTATTTTGGTATTGCTTTTAAATAAGCCTGTCAAAACGCTGACAGTTTTTAAAGCTAGGTGAAAGACACATAGAAATTCATTACCTAGTCTCTACATTTACATTTATGTCAGAAACTGTTGGGCTGAAAATAAAGCAAAATATTTTTTTTCAAATCCATCTTCTGATTTTAACACCCACAGACAGACATACACACGAATATATGAAGCATATCACATTTTAAAAGTAAATCATATGATAATTAAATTTAGCTTTTAGCAGTTTTACTGCAAACCCAAGGGAGCTATAAATAAATATCTCAAACATCTTAATACTAACAATCACTACCACAACAAAAACACAATAAAATGAGTGACAGGTACATCCTTTTCTGAGTCTCTACACTCCAGTTTGGGAATTCCAACTTCCCACCAAATCCTGAAGTATGAAGAATGTATTCACATCTTCAGAGACAATTACCACAAGACACTAGCCAATAGAAAGGATCATTTTTTGTCATTATGTGCAGGTTTCACAGTCCCAAAGATTACAGCACCCCAGGGAGAAAGCCATCAAAGCATTCTTGTTTCCAAGGTTACCAACCCATTCAAGCTAGAAGTATGGAATTTCTCACAATTATTAGTTGTGAAACAAATGTGCAATATATCTTTGGGTACAACCCAATTTCAATTTCCCCTTTTTACTTTAAACCTCATGTACTGCTGAATTTATGGCTTGAACATTGGTCATTACTAAACATTGGAGTTTGAAACAGGTTCACATAGATCTTAGATTTGCATACAGATACACACAATCAACCACATGTGTGCATGTGCACAAACACACACACATACCTCAATAATTTTTTAATATACTAAATGTACTAATGGATCTATTGAAAAAAGATGTGAACTATTAGACTCCAAAGTCCAAGTTAGCCCATTTGGGGTTCAAACAGGCTCTAATCTAATCCTATCTCTGCTTAGTACCATAAGAGTACAGAGAACCAGAGATACAGCTGTTACAGTCCTTGCCTCATCAGGCTACCCAGGTACACAGCTTCCCTTGCCTCCTTGCTCCTACACAATGCTATATGGCCACAGATGACACACAGAAACTTCAGTCTTATTTTCCACCAGGTTTTCACATCTTTCTCATCACATAGTCTCAGAGACATAGTCCACCCCCAGCCACCAATCTACCCCCTACTCTGCCCCCCAAGTTAGGTGTATTCACCCAGATCAGGGGTAAATAGAGCAAAATAGATCTTAATTTCCATTTTTAACTACAGAGTTACTGAGAAAATAGTGCTTTGAAGACAAGATTCCAGGTCATCAGAGTCACACCAGGTCAAGGCTTCTGCTGCTAACATTTGAAATCTACTGGCTAAAGTTGTAAGTTACAGGATCTCCCCAGTGTCACACGGACTCCTGGAGATGAGGAAGTCACAATGCTTCACTGATCCAACTGGCCTTAAGTAGCTAGCCCTAAAGCAAACATGAAGTCTGACTAAAGTTTGCATTTTCACATACACGAAACCTTTGCTATTATCCCAATCATCATGTAATTTTTCATCAGATAACATCTGATGAAAGCAGTAACCATCTATACTTTAAGATTATAAAAAAAGCAATTACTGGTCATTAGTAAATTATTCACATTGTTACTAAATAAGTATATAGCCTTAAATTCTCTTTTAAAAACCTCAGAGGCACCATGTTTGGGAGCAAGCCAATGGAGGCCAGCAGAGGGCAGTGGTGGATCACACGGTCAGACTGCCTGGGTGGTGCTTCTGATGTTTGAGAAGGCGGTCAGTCACTCCAAGTCTGCAAGTTTCCAAAGATCAAAGGAGCGTGAACACGCTGCCTTCAGTGAGTTGTGCTGTGCAGATCAGGAGGGTAGACAAATGTAAAGCTTGCACTCTAAAAGTAAATGTACAGCCAGCGCTGCTGCTGCTGGGAATGTGCTCTGTTGGACATGTCTACGACTACGCCAGGACATAAAAAGATGAAGCACACATGACATCGCTTCAGAGAGGGACACAATGGATGATGTGAGCTGCTCCCTGATGACAGCATCAAAAAGCACAGAAACAGGGCAGGGATGGGGGGGAGTAGCCCAAGGAAGAGGAGGTGTCAGTCAAGGCCCCAAGATCTCAAAGGTCACCAGTAGCAAATCCAGTGCTTCATTTTATACTCTTGAGCTCTCCAACATCTGACCCTCTGACCATTCCTTTTTGTTAGTATTTTCTCTTCTTGGTACTTTTCTCTTTCTTGGTACTTTTCTCTATTGTCCAACTGGCTCTCCTTAGTCCCTGTTTCTCATCTTCTGCTCACTCCTCAAACACTGGGACATATCCCCTTCTCTAGCGGACCACCCACATTGTTTCACATGGCTACCCAATGATTCTGAAACCTGTTTTGAGTCCCTAATTTCAAGTATTCCCATCTGGACATCCGAAAGGCATTTCAAACTTAAAGAGACAGAAACCTGAATTCCCTTTCTTCCGATCATAAACCTAACAATAACAAACTTTTACACAGTGCCTGTCGCTGACTTCACACTGAGTAACAGATGGACTCATCTATGCAGTAGATAACATTTTCTCCCTTTTAAAGAAGGAAACTGAGCACATGGAGGTTCAGTGACTTGTCTAAACTCACAGTTAGTAAATGGCAGCATGGGGGTGAAGGAAGTGTGCTGTTAGGGTGCTCTTGACCACGGAGCCAAACTGCCTCTCCCTTCAATAGTCTTCTCTCAAACGCACCATCAGGACATCCAAGACAGAAATAGGGGATCCATCCTTGATTCCTCCTCGCCTTGTAGCCAATGCATCACCAAACCCCAATAATTTTACAACTCAAACACCCCTCAAAGGCATAAACTGTTTAACTACTTTTCCCTACCCCTCAGCAAGCACAACTAGTCTCTCTGCTCCAGTCTGGTCTCCCTCAAATCCATTCTCCATTCTCCCTCCAAAGATGGGTCCAGAGGCAAATGTGTAAATGATGCTGTATATTGAGCTCTTGCCAACCAGCTGTGCGCTCCTGGGCAAATTTTGGTTCCTCAGTTTTCTCCTCCATTTTCTCCTTTCCAAGTGAAGCACTACTTTGAGGCTTAGACAAAATCACATTGGGCGCATGACCAGCATAACATCAAAAAAACAAAGCATTGGGATGCTGGAATCTCCCTTGCAAACACAACGCAGCAAGGAGATCTAGACTGTTCTGTGCTACTCTCATAACCTTAGAAACATTTCAGTCTGCTGAGAGAAACCTCCGGAGGCTGCTTTTGAATATGACATGCTTGTAAGCTATATTCTAAGATAAACTTAGGGAAAATTGTTGAAAGATGACACAGGAGTCCAATGAGTCACAAAAAGTTTAGAAAACTGACTCGGAAACCAAATGACCCAAATATGGCATTCAGATAGATATGAAGAAAGGAAGGTTAGCGCTGATAATCTGATATTTGAAATAATTCTCAAATCTCATTTATTTATTATTTGTTCAAAAAAGGATTGAGGCAGCTATGTCAGACTGGGGAACAACTGGCAGGCATATTCTACTCCCCCCCCCCCCCCGTCCCAGTTAACTTACCATGTTTGCATCAATGACCTGGCCTTTGCCAGAGCGTGTGCGCTCCAAGAGAGCCAGCACAATGCCCAGGGCACACATGAGGCCACCGCCACCAAAGTCAGCCAAGAGATTCAGCGGCGCATGCGGATTCTCACCATTTCTGCCAAGTTTTGACAATACACCTATATCATTAAAAAAAAAAAAAAAAGTGGAACACAAGCTCTAAATTTAAAGTCCCTTTTGAGTAAATACATAAATATATTAGAGATATAATCAACCTCTCTAGTTGCTGACATGTCAGTCTAAACTAGCACAGAAACTTTTCCAAATATAACCCCCTCAGCATATTTATAATCTGACTTTCCCTCAGGAAGAAGCCTTGTTGTTGGTTGTTGCTGTTTTGTCTTTTATTTTTGTCGAAAAATGTATTTAAAAAATAAAATGTGTTTTCTAAAATTTTATTCCAGCTAACATTTTCAGAATTTTACTGCTAAGTGGTCATTCATGTTTTGGGGGGAAATATTGTTGCTTATTGTGCTTGTGCCTTAACCATCCACAGTAGAGGGCACCTCTATTCTTATTTCAAAAAGATGCAAGAAAATAAACAAATCCAAGGAAAAAAAGGATTAATTTTTATATTAGATATGAAAAACCACTCATCCTTTTCTTCAATCTCTACAATATGTACTCAAGGGAAATTTGACCTTTCCTTTACTCAACAACACATAGTTCTTAGGAATCTTGAATCAGGCCATTCCAAGTCACAGGTAACAGTTTTAATAAAGTGATACTACAATCTGAAAATCAGGTTTTCTATTATTCACAGCCATGTGAAATGATGACTTGATGATTTCAGTTGGTTGGTGAATAGGGATGTCAGAATCAGACTCTCATTATTTTTACAACATGGAACAACTCTTTTTATTTTTTAAATAAACTCTTACTTCTTTGCAAGGGTTACCTGAGAGTTGACTCCACAACTGTTGTAAGTAAGTATTACCAGTGAAATGGGACATGGGAAATGGGAAATTCTGACAGGGATGTCAGAATCAGACTCTCAGTATTTTTACAACATGGAACAACTCTTTTTATTTTTTAAATAAACTCTTACTTCTTTGCAAGGGTTACCTGAGAGTTGACTCCACAACTGTTGTAAGTAAGTATTACCAGTGAAATATATTATCCCTCAAATGTAAAAATGGGGAGAAAAGGTTGAAAATGTTCCAAGACAAAATAATTCTTTTAAACAATGATACTCTTCCTTATAAATTCTGATACTTACATGTTCACCTTAATATTTTTTAATAAGAACAATAGCAGAACTTGACTGGAAACAAAGAGTGTAAAGAAGTGTTTTTCTTTTTTCAACATACCTGACAAAGCCAAATAGTTGATATCATGGCCTGCTACCTTAGCCAATCTTCCTGATTGTCCAAATCCACTCAGCCTGGCATAGATAAGCTTTGGATTCTCCTTGTGGAGAATCTCTGGGCCAAGCTGCAGTTTTTCCATGACACCTCAAGAGAAAAAAGGAGTCACCATTTTTTCTATGAGCATAAATCAAGGATGACAAACAAAAAACAGCCCTCTTGCAAAGAATACTAATGTAACATTTGATGCTGGCTTATAGCATGGTTCTAGTAATTAAAGGCACCCTTTTGGGGGTGAATGGTTTCTGCTCAAGCACCACTTCCTACTTCTACAACGAAGTAGTGCATATCCACACTTCTTTAATACCCACAATGGGAATTTCATTCATTTAGTCAGCCCCTTTTCAATTTCCTAAATCTTTTCAGTAACAATTTGTTAGAAATGGTTCATTTCCTTGGAACAGTTACCCTGGATCTTTACTTGGTTAAGAGCCTACTTTTAGAGCTGCTATTTTTCTTAGGACCTTTTTTTTTTCAATGTCCACATCAGTGCCTACCACTTTTGCCTCAAGCTGTCCTTCTTTCTATTTCTGTTCTCTACCAGCTTAGAAGTTCCTTCTGCAGGACTCTCCCCCTGACCTATTCCTACAGGCCTCTACAGGGACCAACATTGTGCCTTAAAAAAAGGGGGAGAGAGGGGCTTGGTAAATATCAGAGAAATAGTGAATCAGGCACAATAGTGTCTGAAAGGTATGAAATTATCAACAAGTACAATAAAATCCAGGTACACAAAAATTCAGGTAACAGGCACACAAAGACCCCAAGAATTCAAGTAGTAAAGATTACCTAAGACACTCAATTCTTCCCAAAGTTATCTTAAATTACAAAAAACCTTATCTAGCTAAGGAAACACAATCCACCATCCCCTCACTTGGCAGCTACAACCTTATTCATAGCTCCACTTTTCCTCTATTGTAACACCTAGAATATTATTTAGCTGTACTGAAACTACTTCAAGTGGGGCATTATTAAATTATGATAATTTAATTAGTAAATTGCTGGAATTATAACCCTCAAATCTGCCTATGTGGCTGAATTGTCATATTTAAATATGCCTGGTGCATATGTAATTCATTCAACAAACTTTTATGATCTATAGTTATATAACCAGAAAAGTTCTAGATTTGTACTTGATTGAACAAGATTACATCTGGCAGCTATCTAAGAAAGGATCAAACTAGTGCTAATTGCAAATACTTGCCTTAAAAAGGCTGTTATGACAGGGCCAGGGAAGTGCAGCAAATGCAAAGAGAAAGAACCCTGCCTGGTTCACAGAAAGGATGAATAAATTGGTGGTCACTGGAAGGGGTGGGGGAAAGGAAAACTGCAGTCAGGGATGAAACATGTTTCTGATTCAGTCACTGTGATTAATAATACAAAAGAAAGTAAGGCCATTTCAGGCGAGAAGATAATGGGCTCCGTTTGGGATTTCTGCAAGGTGCTATGCCTGGGGAACAGGCAGTCTGATGAAAATGTTCAGGATCTGACTAAGTCTGAGATCTCCAGCTCTGTAAGAGGGAGATACAATGACAGCTCCTAGCAACCTCTGTTTATAAAGGGTGATAACAATGGGATTAACAGAGGGTAAACGGTATGTAGAAGCTAAGGGTATTAGCATGAGTCAGTAGGTGGCTCCTGAGAGCCCACTGGTGGTAGCAAACGGTAGCAAAATAACTGTACTTCATGCAGTTTCTAAGGAAGAAAATAAATGGATTTTCATCGATTCTCGTACGGCCTGTGACCCTCAAATAGTTAAGAAAGGGCGATAAGTGTAAGTGGGTGATTAGCAAAAAAAGTAACTTGGAAGGAGTCGGATGGCGGCATAGGGGGTAACAACGGTAGACAGAAATGCAAATATGGAAAATCGTCAAGGGGGGGGATGTGTTACCAAATGCAAGGACAGGTCCAGAAAGACGGAGACAGGGGAAGGTGTCGTGGGGCAAAACTGTGGCCTGAGGGCTCAGCCTGACAGACGGTGCGGCGCCCCCCCTTCCGCGGGGACTCTCCCGGGGCCGACCCCGTGCGGGCCCCGCGCAGGGCCCGGGCTCACCGTGGCGGAAGGGCTCGAGCACCACGTCCGCCTGGGCGCACAGTCGCCGCACCACCGCCGCTCCCGGCGGCTGCTTCAGGTTCACAGCCAGGGACCTCTTGCCCCGACCCAAGCGGCTGACGTCGCCGGCGGATCCCAGCCGGTCTACTCGCACCACCTGAGCGCCGAAGTCCGCCAGGACCATGCCACAGAACGGGCCGGGAGCCAGGCCGGCCAGCTCCACGACAGAGATACCCCGGAGCGCCATGGCTGCCCGAAGTCCCAGCCGAAGGAGGACGCCGCAGGCGACTGCCCGCAGACCGGGACCCCGAGGGGAGGGACCTGGAAGCTCTCCGTCGTCAGGCGCCTGCGCGAGGGGCGGGGCTCGCGCGCTTCCCGGCTCCGCCTCTCCGGGTCTCGGGAGCCCGGCGGGTCCTGGTTGTGACTCTCGTGCAGCTGCGGATCCCTGGATTGTACCTGGGGCTTGACCTTGGGAGCTGGGAGCTGGTACTCTCTTCTCGGGAGGCTAGTCCTCTGACCGAGTGACAGCAGCAGCTCTTGTGTCGTTTGAGCCCAAGTGGCTTCCCAGCTCTAAAGCTAGGGAAGACCTTAAAACCTTAAGCACAATTTATAATTGCAAGGTCATGGAAGCAACCTAAACGCCCCAAATAGACGACTGGATGAAAAAAATGTGGTATATATACACACAATGGAATATTACTCATCAATTAAAAGCGACAAATTTGACGATTTTATAACAACATTACTTAGAAGAAATCATATTAGCAGAAACAAGTCATACAGAAAAGGACAGAAACCAAATGGTTTCACTAATATATGGGATATAGTGAACAAATAAACAAAAGACTTGAGGAAAAGTCAAAACAAGCTAAGCTCCAAACTGAAGTGCACAACTTTGGGCAGGAGGGGAAGGTGGGGGGATGGGGGGGTAAGTTCCTGGGATTACAATGTTGTGAAATTTATATATTAAGGGAAAAAAAAACTTAAGAACGATACTATGTGTGTGTTCTTCTGTGCAAGGCAGGAGGATTATGCTCTTGGCCAGAATCAAAGTGTCTCCTCCTTCAGCAGTCCACTGGGGTGCCAGTAACATCATCCAAAACAGTCTGATAGCAGAAATTGTGACCTCTAGAGTAAGAGATGGGTACTGTTTTAACAGTATCTAAATCGTGGACTTGCAAGTCTTGTCATAAAATCCTGAGCAAGCAGTTTAGCTCACCTGATGCTGGGGGGTGGGGGTGGGGGGCGAATTAGCTCCTGACCAAGGATAACCTCAGAGTTTCTGGAGGGAGAAGGCTGAGAATCTGCACGCATAGAGTTGGAATGTAACCTGACTATAGAGGCAGGATTGCACCCAGTTCAGAGCAAGCTAGTATGGTCTTCACCCTGACTAGTAGACCTAAGCTTAAAATGTCTTCTTTTTGGGAAAATATTATGGTTACACGTTTTTTCAAAAGTTCTCACTTCTTTTTTTCTTTGCTTTTTATAATATACTTTATTTTTTGTTGTTATATATTTATTTTATTTTGCTCCATTATCTACCCCAGGATTCTCCCATCACCATATCACCCATGAACCATTTTGGTCTTTTGTGACCCTCCCACCCCCAATACTCCCCCCAATCCCCTCTCATGGTCTATGCTTCGATTTTGCTAAAAATTAGTTTTAAATTTTTCTTGTCTATTTGTTAGTTTCCCTTTGTCCCTCATACAAGTGAGACCATACAATATTTCTCTTTTTCTTTCTGGCTTATTTCTGCTAGTATGATTTCCTTCTAGCTTCATCCATATTGCTGCAAATGAGATAATCTTATCTTTTTTATTGATGAATAATATTCCATCATATACATATACCATAGTTTTCTAAACCATTTGTCTGTTTTGGGGCATTTTGGTTGCCTCCATAACCTGGCTATTGTAAATAGTGCTGCAATAAGTTTTTGAAACCTTTGGGTAGATTCCTAGCAGTGGAATTGCAGATTGAATGGGAGTTCCATTTTCAGTAATTTAAGGGTTCTCCACACAGCTTTCCATAGTGACTGAATCAGTTTGCATTCCTATCAGCAGTGTAAAAGTATCCCTCTCTTCCCACATCCACACCAGCATTTGCTGTTGTCTGCTGCCCGTTTTATATATATACATATATATATGCATATATATGTATATATATGTATATATATGTATATATATATATAGGCCATTCTTACTGGTGTAAGATGGTATCTCATTGTGGTTTTGATTTGCATTTCCCTGATTATTAGTGACATTGAGCATTTTTTCAAATGACTATTGGTCATTTGCATTACCTCTTTGGAGAAGTATTATTTTTAGATCTTCACATATTTTGGTTAAGTTGTGTGAGTTTTTTTGTGGACTTTTTATATAAGGCCTTTGTCATTTGTGCAGAGGATGAAACATTTTTCCCATTCAGTTGGGTTTCTTTTTGTTTTGTTTATTACTTTTGACATGCGGAAGCTTTTTAGTTTGATGTAATCCCAGCTGTTTATATTTTTCCTTCATTTTTTTTTGTTTTTTTTTTTAGCATCTGTAGATGTGTACTGAAAGAGGTTTCTGAAGTGTAAGTCTTCGAACATTTTGCCCATGTTTTCTTATCTGTACTTTGTGGTTTCAAGTCTTACATCCAAACCTCTTACCCATTTTGAGTTGGTTTTTGTACATGGTGTGAGGGAGTAGTCTAGAACCATTTTTTTGCATGCAGTAATCCAGTTTTCCCAGCACCATTTATTGAAGAGACTGCCTTTGTTCCACTGTATGGTTTTAACCCCTTTGTTGAAAATTAATTGATCATATCTGGGTGGCTTAAAAAGCTCTCACTTCTTTAAATCACTTAGTGAATGTTCGCAAAGTTTGAACTAATCAAAGAACTTCTAGTATCTAGGCAATGGATTTTAGAATTCATGGAACAATAACTTTTGATCCCTCTCATTTCTCCCTTCTTTGATTAGGAATATTTATACTTGTGTCATTTCCCTGTTCTACCAGTTAAAAATTGAAAAATAGAAATTATATATGTTTCAATGATCCCACTTCTGAGTATTTACCTGGAAAATACAAAAACACCAGTTCGACAGAATATGAGCACCTCCATGTTTATCAGCACACTCTTCAATAATCAAGAACTGGTAGTAACCTAAGAGCCCATCAACCTACCATTGGTTAAAGAAGACATGAATATGATATGTGTACATATTGGAATACCAGTCAGCTATGGAAAAAAAAAAAGAAATACTGCCATTTGATTTAAAAATTGGATGGACCTAGAGGGATTTATGTTCTGTGAGACAATCCAGAAAGAGAAAGACAAATACTATGTGATTTCCTCGTGTTGTTGACAGAGACAATAAAGAAATGAATTAAATAGGAATATTTAGAAGTAAATTTATAAATTATGTGAAACAAAGATCAAATTTTATACTATAGGACAAATTAATGGTTACCTGAAGGGAAGTAGGAAGGGGTGGTGAATAAATTGGGGGAAATGGGACAAAGATAGATACATTGAACTTTAAACAGTGTAATTAATGTGCATACAAATATTGATTCTCAACTATGAATGACTGAAACTTATAAGGCAATATCAGTTTAAAAAATTAAATATCAACTTCTTAAAGTCTCAGAATTTGGAGTTATAACAATGAGATAATTGGAAAGTGTTGTTTTTTATAGTCAAGTGACTCTGCTCTGTGCCTGTGTCTTCAGCTGTCAGACCATTCACATATCAGCATGAAAATATGTTAGCTTTGTGTTAACAAACCATAGTAAATTACAATTGTATGGCTATTTAACTTTATTAAGAACATTAAGACAGTACATTTTATAAAGTGTGTCTTTTTCCATATAATGTTTATTACATTTTCCTTGTCTCAATTTTATCTAAAGCCAGGCCAAAATATTCTTCTGAGTCATTTTAATAGTAGTGTATGTGCTTTAGATTTCATATCCACTTGTGCAACAAACAACATTCAAATACCTATTGACATTACACTTATGCAGTGTACATATGACGTTAGGTAATAGCAAACTGCAACCACATAACCCTCAACTCCTGGGTGGGGGACATATGCAAATCACAAAAAAATTGCCAGTCAAGCACAATTCATTTAATTGTGCTAATATTCATTTAAATTTGGCTAATATTCATTTAAAAATTTCATTGGATTCAAAAAGAGTTTTAACATATTAGATCAAAAAAGTGTCAACAGTGATCAAAAGTGTCAAAGACTGAACTGAGTATGGGATAGTCGAAGTTACCTAACAGGGCTGCCCTACTTCTTCTAACAGCAGAAAGTTATTGATACAAGTAAACCCAAAGTGAAAGCCTAGGTTTCCAGTTCAAATTATAATGGAAAATAAAGCAAAATATGTTATATCTAAAAGAAGTGATTATATGCTATTTCTCAGAAAGGAAATATGATTTAAATAATATCAAATATCAGGATAAACACATACGTCAATGATGCTTCTTTTCTTAAATCAATTTCAGTATCGTCTTCAGATCTTACAGCATTTTCTCATGAATAGCATTTCAGTGGAAAATTTTATCCTTTAAGAATGAATGTTTGGATAAGAATGGGGAAAAGTCAAATGGGACAGCTGCTCTCTGAATATTAAGGATAGTAATCAAGGAAGTCATCATGTTTTATTGTAAGAAAGAGTTAAGAGGTTTTCTTGTATGTCTCCAAAGTGGAATATATTTATATCTTGTATCTATCAGTTTGACTCTCTATAATGAGGTACAGTTCTTGAACAAGACATATCATTGTATATAAAGTTTACTAGGGAGGGTTCTAAACTGAGAAACAAGGTGATTAGAAGCCCAATTCAGGAACATGAAAAAATTGAAAAGATTCTATTTCAAAAGCTACACGTGATTAGAAGTTAAGATTTAGCAATACAGTATCCTTACAAAGAAGGAGTCATTTTTTTGTTAGCATAGTAAATACTTTTGCTATCTAAAATCTATCATGAACCACTAAAAATATATGTTTATGTATATTTTACTCATGAATATCCACTCACTGGATCAAAATGTTGCTTAGGATTCTAGGTTTTATGTGTTTCTAATAACCTGGTCCTAGCAAGTGCCCCTATTCTTTGCCCTGGCCCCATCATAAAATGGTATCAAGGACGATATCAAAACCTCAGAAGTTCCTAAAGGAGTTTATCAGAGACAGAGCATCTAAAATTCTTTGGAAATGACTCCTCTGGTGGGAACAATGATTTCCAGCCTGCGTTAAAAGGGGCATGTGCTCATGGGAATAAAGTTACTGAGTCTGTTACGGTCACTTGAGAAGCTGGTTTTGTGTGGTTTATTCTTCAGTGCCCCTGAGACATCTAATATCACTAGTGCACCTGCAGCATGGTTAGCAATGTAACAAAGTTTAAGACTTTTATTTTACATATAACATGTCAGACCCTCAACTCTAATGTTGCTCAGATCATAAGGATACCAACTCAGCTACAAGTCTTCTCAAAGCAGAACTCATCTATTCACACATCTACTTAGTTTCAAAAAGCAGGAACCCTGCAAAGGTGGAGAAGCGCTGGTGATCCCCGTGAAGAGCACCATTGCCCATTCTCAGCCAAACCTCATCCCCTTTAGCCAGCTTCAGCACCGCATGGTTGCTTGAGGTATCGGATTTCCCTTTGCTCTCATAGCTAGAAAGTAAAAAGGCGTTGAGTACTTAGTGGACAGTCAGTTCTTTACCAAAATCAGTTCTACCCTTTCTTCCCAAACTCACATATATTTAAGTATAGCATTGTGATTCAGTTGTCTAAAGAATTCAACATATAGAAATAACATATACCACTGGGAGAATTGGCTAAAGCAACTTTCGTAAATAGCTCCACTCCTCCTCATTCTGTCTGAAATGTTAAGGACAATGATCACAAGCCACGTAGGGAAGCCTGAGTTCTTAAAGACCATGTAGATGAAGGTTTCAACCTGGAACAACCACTCTAGATGGTTCCTTGAGAATAAAAGGGATTTCTATTATGTTCAAGTCACTGCATCGATTCATTGGTAAAACAGTTTATTCTATCCCAACTTCTCCAAAAGAAGAAGGGTACTGACATAACCCAAGTTGGAATATGCTGCACTTGAGCATGTCAGGTAGCAACTAGTGAGGAGATGGATATTTATTATGGGCTTAAAAATTAGAGATCCATGTTATGCTATGGCAAAACATTTGGGAAAATGCGGTCATTTCAAAGGCAAACCTAAAGCTACCAAGCCTGTGTGCTAACAATGGAAGTGAGCTCCCAGAGAACTTACTCACGCTTCAGGTGCAACTATGGAGATAATTTTACAAGGAAGGGTCTCAGAGACAAAATCCAGAATCAAAGAAAATAATGGCCTGAAGTTTGACTTGCTGGAAAGGATGTTTCTATCTTTTCCCCCATGTTCTGGGGTCTGAGCTGGAGGCATTAACCTGGTTTAAGCTCTCCTCCAGGGGCAGAGATGGGCAGAAATATATTCTGCATGTAGGAAGAAGAGTTTAGCAAATATTTGGCAGCTTGAAGGACAGAGAAGACAAGCTGTCTGCAATCTCCAATTCTCTTCTACCATAAGAGCTACTAGTCTAGTTCTTGCCTAACTTTCCCTGGTTTGGTAGAGTGAGAAGTGGCAAGCAATACAACTGAATAAATAGAACACCTAATGTGTAAAGGCTCCCCTAGTCTGAGGCTCTTTCCTTCATCTGGCCTTGGCATTGTCCCTGACCAAGAGAATGTGCAAGTATTTTCTAGCTAGCAGAGTTGCTTTTATCAGGCAATTGCCTCAAAAAAACAGCTGGATGATTTCCCACCCCATCTTTGTATAATTCTCCCTATCCAATTCACCTATTTCTCTTTGCCATTTCAAATGCATCGTCCCTCTGGAGCCACTAGAAGCTGCCAAAGAAAATATGGCAATATTTACCAGTCACCAAAAGTAACAGAGAAAAGATAATATCTACATATTATCTTTTATATCTTTATAATATCTACATATTATAAAGATAATATGAACATGGTGTACACTGAGAAGCAGGAATTCAAAGACAACTTACTGCCTATTAGGTGAAAGATAATGGCTGTCTGCTTCTCTTCCATATCCTGAGCTTATAATAACAGAACAAGTTGCAATATTTCTTTTTGAAATAACTTGTTCCATAAGGAGACCAAGGGCCAGATTGTTAAGATAACTATTATAGTTATCTATTATTATAGTTATTATAGTTAACTATTATAGTCATTGAACCTACTCCCAATTCCCAATGCACCAGCCCATGAAAATGATAGAAAATGCCATCATCAAAGCTCACCTGGGAAAAAAAGGGAAGGAAACAAGCAGAAGATGATGGAAGGAAATAATGATTAAAAACAGAATACAAATAAGTTATAGGAAGTGTTGCTAGTATTTACTGAAGGCCTCTTACCAACCTGCTGATGCTCAAGTTCACCAGATTTATTTCTTCCCAATTATTATAATCTCATCATCTCTAGTTGTACAGCAGTGCTAGGTGGTAGCAGAGTCCATGTGGGGTTCTGTCCATTCCTATATCTGTCCTTGGCATTGGTCATCTCTTGAGCAATCAATGGCAGATATTTGCTACCTATGATTGATAAAGTCACCCACCTGTACATGCTGAAGACTGTGTTGCCATTGTGCATGAGGTACACATAGACTTCCTCCACATCTTCATGCTTCATCATGCTGAAGGTGAAGAAATACACCCCTGGAAAAGGTAGGCGTATTTATGTGAACATGGTGTACACTGAGAAGCAGGAATGAGGTCACATGAATTCATACTTCCTTTGTTCATAATCTAGGTGGTGTGTAGTTCCTTCTTGGTCACTATTTGGATGAGATGTGTGTCCCTCTATCGTCTCTCAACTTCAAACTGCTTTGAATTTTTTGAGACTTCCTTAGTGTATATACTCTATTTTTCCTAAGAAGCTGATGAAGCCTTATTTTGGCTGTGTCTTGATGCTTCTCCTCATCCCAATTAAGTACTTAGGGCAAAGTACTTCTTCCTCATATAGATGATAGGTCTATACAGAGCTCTGTGTGGACAAGCATGTGGCTGTCCCTGTCCTAAGAGAATGAGGCAAATACAGTGTTACTATGGCTAATACACGGACTAGAGGTGGCAGTCAAAGATAAGGAGGAGATGAAACATGGACTAAATAAATGTCTATCAGTTCTTTTTGTTTTTTTTTTTTTTTTAGACTAGGTCTCACTATTTTTGCCTGTGGAACTGCAGGCTCACGTTGCCTGGGGTACCAAAGACTCAAGGGATCCCCAGTCTCAGCTACCTACCCAGATAGCTGAGATTACAGGCATGCGCCACCATGCCCAGCTATTTTTTTGGGACTAGGTCTTGTTACATGGCCCCAGCAGAACTCAAACCGCAATCCCTGTCCCCCACTGTGGCTTCCTAGGCTGCCACCTACAGGCATGCGCCACCATGCCTGGCCATGTCTATCAGTTCTAAAGAAATGCAGTAATTTCTCACTTTAGTCATAAGAAGCAGGTGACATTTATACACAATAAATGCAAAGATTCAACTATGGTTTTTCTTCTAAAAATCTGAACCCTTCTCATTTGAAGATGATCAACATATTTGTAAAGATATGAGTCCTCTTCAAAGATCCTTGAGTTCCCATTTGAAAAAATATCTTCATTGAATGACTAAAAAGAATAGAACAGACAATAGTGTTGGATCATGGGTGACTAGGTATTGGGTTTTCTATGATGGTTATAGATTAGGTTATCTGGTGGAATATCTTTTTTTTTTTTTTTAGAGACTAGGTCTTGCTGTTTCCCGGGGAACTGGGGTAGTCCCGAACCCACAGACTCAAGTGATCCTTAGCCTCAGTTTTCCAAGGCTGGGATTAAAAGCACACATCACCATGCCCAGCTTGGTGAGGTATGTTAATATTATTTCAATTTAAAATAAATAAATAGAATCCAACAATAGATGAACAAAAAAGGATTATCTTCCCAACTCCAGATGATCTTGGACTTGAGCATGCATTTTGAAAAGGTGAATGAATGAACATAAGTCATAAGATCTGCTGCATCCATGCTAATTCTGTAAAACTGCTACTGCTGGGTAAGCTGCTGTAACAAACCATAGACTGGGTAGCAGATTAACAACAGAAAGGCATTTCTCACATCTCTGGAGGCTGGGAACCTGAGATCAGGGTGCCAGCATGCTAAGTGAGGAGGCTTGACTAGTTACAGCATAACTTCATCAGGGAGAAAGGACTAGGGAGCTCTGGGCGTTTCTTCTAAGGGTCACCAATCCCATGTCTAAAAGTACCTTTCTCGTAATTTAATCATTTCCTGAAGGCTCCACATCCTATGAGGTTTATGGCAACAGAAACATCAACACTTGAGTCATAGGAAGCTTTATAAGAAAACAACGAAACAGAACTACTGAAAAATAATGAAACAGTGAGTGTTCCTATGCTCTTTTTCCAAAGGTGCAATCAAGGAAGATGAAATAATAAAACTCTGTGCATGCCATATTCATCTATCTGTGACTGAGTCAAGACAAATTAAATAAGAAAGTATGATTACATCATATTTAGTGCCACACATACATATTCAGTGAGCTGGGAATAAAGGAAATGGTATAAGAATCATCTTGCCTATTCATATGCCTAGAGAATGGCTCACAGATGGAAAGTAAAGGCAGGGAGAGAAAAGAGAAATTAGGGCATAAGCAGCTCTCCTATCCACTATTGATGATACAGGTGCATCTCTTTTACTTTCTCCTTTTCATAGTAAGCCTGTTTTTTCAAAATGTAAAAAAAATAGAAAATTTAAAACAAGTAGCTTTCATTTACAAAACTTTTTATTATATACACAAGGCAATTTCAAAGCCTCAAGGAAATAAAGCTAGAGTCAAAAAATGACAGAAGATGCTAGTTTTTCTAAAAATAATGATGACTACTTTAAAAACTGAAATTGTAGAAACATTTAGAAAAATCACTGAGATATTCATTGGTGAATAAATGAAGCACCTAGAGTTGAAAATAGAAATACAGAAGTAAATGTATCCTACAGTCACATCTGCCTCTCTTCTGCAAAGGAGATACTGAAAACAGGCAATAAAGTTAAACTGTTTCCAGGTCTTTCCATTATTGTCATTGTAAAAGTCAGCCTTCTCTGTCTCAGCACAACCAAAATTGAAAAAATATAATGTCCAATTTGCAACCTACTAGACATGGTTTGAATAGTGAAATGAAGTGAAATGATAGTGGTTATCATAATGTCCAACTCAAAAGTTCTTAAAATCTGCTAAATTCTTGAGTTCTAGTATAAAAATATTGAAAGTGATTGAACCATCTAGACACTAATGTCAACTGCATCATAGTGTTTAAGTAATTAGCTCTAGGGAAATTATAACAGGAATTGTCAGGACTGAAAATTACTTAAGAATGCTGGCAGCTAATGGAGGTGTGATGAAAGACTACTTCTCTTATTTTACATAAGTCTGTCTAATTCTGCCTCTGACTGGGCAGAAAAATAAATCAAGACACCCATTACAATAGCTTTTACAATTTGAACATTATGTCTGCATCTGTCGGAACTGTCTCCTTTTCCTTCTGGATATCACGTAGAGAAACAAAGAGAACTGAAAACCAAGACAGCATTCATTTTCTGCAAAATTAGCAGAGTGAAAAACAATCAATGAACTTAAAATAATTCTAAACACTATGAAAGAGAACTGAGAGCAGCAGAGTGGAGTGGAGACAGCATGGGCTGCTGAGCAAACCAAGTGGCAGCAGATCATGAGCAAAACCAGGAAGAACACTGGTGAGAAGGGCCATTCCCAAGTAGAGATGCTGAAAAGATTTTCCTTTGATCTAGGCTGGGATGAAGCAAAAGTGATGTCTTGGGAAGAAGTTCAGAGAGTTCAGTGAAGGTCAGAAGTTCAGTGACCATTAAGTGGCACATCTCAGAATCCCCAGCTAAACACAGAGGCTCCTAAAGTCGAGGGCATGGGTCAGGGCAAAGCTGGTTTTAGAAGTCTTAATAACCTCTATGCAGCCTACCTTTCTTTACTCTCTACCGTTCATAGTTTCTCTCATCTCCTCTTTCCTTCCTCTCTTTCTTTCCTCCCTCCATCTCTCCACTCAAACTTCATTCTTACCTCTATTTCATGATTGCTAGATTGATTCATATAGCTCTTCTATTTTTATACCTCACCTGATACTGGGGCCCCAAATCTACCAGTCATGACATCAAAGAAGTTTCCAATGTTGGTCTCAACACTGCTGAAGATAATCCCGCTGTTCTGATTGCTGAAGTGAGTAGCCAGTGATGCCATGAATGCAATCTAGGGAAAGAGTTGAATGTTCATTAATAGGCAATTTCTTAAAGAAATAGATTTCTGTACAAATGAGTTTATGTCAAATTGTTTGTAATAGGAGGATTGGAAATAATCTAAGCATTAATATATGGAGATTAGATGAAATAAAATTTTATTAATCAATAAAATAATTTTCTAATGAAAGGATAAACATTAACAATAAATGATAATATCAATGGTTCTTAACATGGATTTTGAGGAACATTAAATCTTAAAATTGTTTTTGAAATATTAAAATTGTATTATCAAATAATACTAGAGGAAATTGTATAAGATCTTCCACTTGTAACTATTAAATTCTCATTTAGCCTAACCAAGTGGCATCTGTCTCATGTTTTTGTTTTAGTTGTTTGGGGAAATATATTCTTAAGTGGATCCCAGATTGTTAAAATTATTAAGCAGCTTTCACTAACCATTTATGAACCAAATAAAACACCAAACCAGTAAATACCTCTTATTTACACTTGAAAAGCCAAGATCTATGAAAATTATAAAATCTATCCATGATCAAACAACTATCAAATCTGTTCATATGAGACACATTCTCCCTCTCATTGATTTTTTCAGATAAAAGTTGTGTTATATTCTAGTTATTTAAATATCTTGAGTTGTAGACTATTCTCTTAATTATTTCATCTTAAAAACAAGTTACTGTTTTAGGAAGACACACCAACTGGAAACCACCTTGATGAAAAATGCTTTACAATGTTGAAAGAAGTCCTTGGAAGAAAAAAATTTAAATTTATCATCCAAGAAAATATGCAAGACTTTTCATTTTCTTTACAACCAAATCTCACATTTACAAATTTTAGATGTAGACAACAAGAGTTTCAAACACAGAAGAAGAAATAAAGGATAGATAAATGGGCATTGGAGTTTGTTCTAAAATATCCCAGTTACAACCTCATAAATGAATGAAAAAAAAACAAAAACAAAAACCTTTAAACCGAAATGAATATGATCTGGCCTGTGGGTGGTTGACTCAAAAATTTAAGTTGTCTGTAGTAATCAAGAAAATACTATGAGAAAAATTTATGAATATTGTGCCACAAAATTTGAGTTGTCATAAACATTTGTATATTAACATCCACATAGGTGATTTAAACATGCAAATATAATAAAATTGAACATAAAATATTATAGATATTTGCCTATTCCATTTATGTATCTACAAGTTTATTTATTGAAGTCACCAAAAATTTCTTTATTTGACATAAGAGATTGGTCTATATCTGAAGTTGCCTTGTATACAGTCTTAAGAAGGCACTGAAATCCACTCTTCACACGTCTCATCTCGTGATAATTCAAATGATTCAAAAGCTTCTGAACAACAAACTGAGACACAGATGCAACCAACACTGATGAGTGCTTGAAGCAGTACGAAGTAGCACTGAAGTAACACTAAGCCTTTGATTCCTCAGCGCCGGTGGTGAGGACAGTTTCAAAATCACCTGGAGATGTGCTGGGGACAATTTACCTGCAGTTCTGGAGGAATCCCTGGGTAGCCCTTCTCTCCTTTGGGGCCATGCTGCCCCCGCTCCCCTCGTGGTCCCAGGTCACCTTTGTCTCCTTTCTCACCTTTGGCTCCTTCATGGCCAGTGGCTCCATTATTGCCATTATTCCCATGATTTCCTTAAACAATTAGACACCATCACATGAGAAGGCCCATTGCCATTATTTATCTGTTTTCATATAGTATAAACCTTTTCTCAAAAATATCCAAACTCAATTGGAAGGGGAACCATCTGTAACAACCCTAGATACAGGCATGGGGTCACCTCACATGAATCTCTTTTCAACGGCACATTGGGAACAATTTTAGATTCTCTTAAGGCTCCACAGCCTGTTTTTCCTAAAAAGCAAGACTCCATGAAAAATTGTATGGCAGACTATCAAAGTCTTAGACTACTAAAGATCCAAAACACCTAGCCATCCACCAAAACTGAAAGGGTTAAGTAAAACACTGGCCCATACTACATGCCATACAGAGTCACAACAAAGGCATGCTGAAAAAAAAAATATAGTAGCATTTAATAATACCCATTCTATTTTTACATCAAAAAGATTTTACATCAATAAGAATAGCATGATAATTTTTTCTTGGAAATACATGCAATTTCCAAAGGGGGCAAATTGGAATAAATTGCCTAAAAATCTTAACAATTCTTTTTTAAATGGACAAAACTTGAGTGACCATTGTGTCACTCCACATTATATAATTATATAATTCCACATTATATAATTTTATGATATTTTTTTTAATGTTTTCTGCAGAAGACAGGTATCACATTTACAACTGAGGAAAATAATTTCTAACGATTTTTAAAAGCAACACTTCGGTGATGATTTGAACTTTTTGCCATGAGAAGATAATCTGTTGCCTCTTAATTTTTTTAATGTTAGTTGAATTTTAGCCCCTTTAACTGTTTATTTTTTTATGCTGCCCTTTGGTCAGACATCATATCAGGCTTACAGTCTTTGCCAATGGATGAACTTTGGTCCTGTTACAGGGTAATGTGCTAACAGCAAATCTATTGAGATGGAAAATATTTGGCCGGACCAGCCTGGTCTGTAAGTTCAGAAGAGTTTAGACCTAAGACTTTAGGCAGGACCGAACATCCCCTACCTCTAGTCACTGTGCCTATTGTCCACTGTCCTTGAGTGGCACAGATTCCAAGTCAGTAATTACAGCTTCAAGTCTAACTGAACATTTGCACATTTCAATTCACATGTTACACTCAGATTTGGTTTCCTTTGAGAAACCACTCAAGAGTAAAAAAAACCTAAATATTGTTTGATAAATATGAACATTAATGGAGGCAAATCTGTAAAGAGCAAGTGACATTCTGAAAAATCCTGAGAATAGTTCCTACTCCCAGGGTTGGCCTGGGAAGAAGAATGGCACTTAAGTCTCTCGAGGGATTTGAGAGTCCTAGGAGAGAGGATCCTGGACTGCCCTTTTCCTGCTAGCCCTGGGTCTTAGCAAGTTTTGAGAAATTCCCAAATGTGTGGTACACTCAGCAGAGTAGTGATGGCTGAACAGTCAGTTTAGAGGACCAGTGGAATCCTACAGCACACCCCACACCACATATGGAACTGGAACCCAAGTGTCCCATGAGTCTGAAGGAAACATCGTATCAACCTAAGGACAGCTGAACATGCAGAGACCCTGTAGTTCCTGTAAGATCCTGTAGTTCCTGACTCCATGCTGGTAAGATCCCCCAACCTGTGAATCTGGAGTCCAGGGTGGTTAACACCTACGGAATTCTGTAAGTAATATAGATAACAATTATTATAGAGTTTATAGGTTTCACCTAACAGTTTGCCTAACTCGCTTTTGGATTTTCCATACAAACATTTTAGATGGCATACAAGTGATCCCAAATTATTTAGATTTACCTTGTTGCAAATGATTCTTCTTCAAAGGGGAAAGAGTATTACATGAGCACCATTTTACCCATCCCCACTTACATGCAGTCACCTTGGATTACAAACCCCAGTATGCCATGAACTGAACTGACTGAGCAGGAAGTTGCCAGGAATTATAGGGGTGGAGTTGAGCTGTCTATATTATATAAAGGCAGATGGACACTCTTCCTAGCTTTTCCAGTTTTGATTTGCACACTGGTACTGCTGGGAAGGAGACTTGGAGGAGACATGTGGAGCAGAGACAAGTAGAGACACTTGGAAAAGATAACTGAAAGAAACATATGGGTGGAGGCTCATGAGGGGCTGATTCTAGTTCTTGGCAGAAAAACAGTGGCAGTTGTTGTCCTGACTTCATGGTGGTACATTTTGAATTCTGGCTATCTCCGTCTATGGCCATACCACCCTGAATGCTCCTGATCTCACCTGAATTCTGGCTATCTCCTTTAGGTCCATCTGTCTAAGACGTGCTCAACCCCTTTGTTGTGTTCCCCACCACCTAGCCTGTGCGTACCTAGCCTAGTGACAAGCTTTCAGACCTCAGTATCCCTGGTTTGGGCTGAGTCTGCTTGGCTGGGCATTTGCTCATGAAGGGGTGGATAATTTGGGAGGGGGGGGGTTATTAAGAAACTAATATCCTTACTTGTCTTCTTTCTGTGTATACTAATTCTATTAAAGATATTTCAAAGTAAGAGTCTTCTTCCTTGGCCTTTGTGTGCAAAGATGGCCAAATCCTTCCCCAGGGAGCCCCTCTGTTGTATGCTAACAAACGTGGTCCCTATTTAAGCACAGCCTGAAATTAGACCAGCAACAGGGCATCTTTCTCAATCTTACCTGGAATGCCAGGGGGTCCAGGAGGTCCAGGAGGGCCTTGGTAACCTCGGAAACTGTAGTCTCCATGGCAACACTTGCTGCAGTCTGGTGGTAGCCCTCCAGCTTGTGGAGACTTGAAAAAAATGCAAAAAGAAGCTTTAGAGAAAAACACTTATGAGTAATTGGGACTTTTGAGTTTCCTCTGATTTTTGGCCCCTAAGTAAGTTTAACTCCAAACAATGCACAACATTAGAAAAGATGGTGGGGCATGCAGGTGTCAATGCAGAAGATGACTAAGGTGAGCTGATAGTCAAAAAAGGAAAAGAAGTAAGAGAGTTGGTAAAAGACCAACTCTGGAAAGGAATGTGAGCAGGGCAATATTTCTGGAGTGCTCTGTCCTGTGACTGCTCCTGGCAGAACAGAAGGGTACTCTCACAGAAGTGGGTTGCAAAACTCTCCCTCTTGCCCATCTGACAGCAGCTTCCAATAAAATATTTTGAGACTTTTTTCTTATCATTATCAAGTGGCAGAAATTTGTAGCTTCAAACACTGAGACATCCTGTATTTGAGATACTGGGTTGTGTTCTTAGAAATAATTGGATTGCAATGCTTGTTTGTCAGTGACAAACTGCCTTAAGAAATTAAGGAAATAAAGTATTCATTACCCATTACATTCTATCAATTATTTACTTGAAACAGTTTTAACTTTGTCTTAGAATTTAATGAGTATTCTGGGCCATATTCTACTGCAACATTTAAAATAATCATCATATTGTTCAAGTACCCAATATTTCATGAATATGTAAATGGGCACTAAATGCATGCGACTATAACACTGAGTTTAATGCTTATTTATTCAAGATAAATCTCTAAAATTTGTGCTCACACTCAAGGAGTTAAGACATCTAGCTGATTAGAGGAGGAGTTAGAGTTGTTTGTTAAATTTTTTAATTCTCCCCTAAATTGGCAAATTTCTTTTTAATGATATTATACAAAATACTTGTGGAAACTTTCCAAGACACCACTTATAACTCAATGGTCCTTTGAAAAGAGCACATTGCTGCTAAGTAATTTATTTTTGGAAGGTAAGAAAGGGAAAGGAGAGGTGAAAAAAAGAGGCCAAAGGAAGAGGGAGGTGAGGAGGTGAGGAGGGACTGGAGATAAGAATTTAAAGTTCATTTTCTCTATCACTAGAAATGTAAGCAGGAAAAAAGGATCAAACCTTCACATTGCTGCACATTTAACTTTTCCTCCTTTTTGTTTAGTCCAAAATGGGCTTGATGTTTTTGCTCACTAATTCCTTTTACCTACAGATTTCCACCAACCTCTGGGGGAAATGCAAAAGATCTCTAGTTCAGCACTTTTCTGCAACAGCTCAGAGCTCAGAAGCTATCTCTTCATCTAGTCTGCTGTCTACCAGACCCCACCCTGGACAGTATGAAAGTTCAGGAAAACCTTCATCCAAGCAGCTGAGGAAAAAAAAATCAACTAAAGCAACTGATCTGAGATGAGGGATTTCAGACATTTGGAAAGTCAAAGATATCACAGCAGTGATCCAAATATGCAATAGAGAAATATTCCTTAATTTCCTGGTATGATTCACTAATGGGAAATACAGCTTTTAATCTCCAAGAATTCCAGGGCTCTGCCAATAATGAATTTTAGGGAGGAAAGGACAAAGAAATGGTCTGACACAGAACTGAGAATGCTGTGAAGATGACTGGATTAAAATGAAAACTTCACTCAGATCCCAGTGACCAGTGATGCTCTATTCCCTCCAAACACCATTTTCCCTGTCTATGAGACTTAGAGGATTAAATAATATGGTCATGAATTTCCTCTAAACAAAGTCTTTCCCAAAGCTTCAAACAGTGACTTAGAAAGGTTTTATTTTGAAATGTTCAGTGTGCAGACATGAGAAGTTCGTGCCAGCAGGTGGGGCTGCTCAATACCAGAGCCATTTAGTTCCAGGGGCACTTTGAGGTCATAAGGTTGTCACCAAAACAGCAAAAAAACTTCTGATTACTGCCAGTCAGCTGCCTCTGGTGAGCCCTCCTGTGGCATTTGACAACAACTTGCCCTCCCTATTGGTCTTTCCATTTCCATTAATTTCCTGATATGATTTCTCTACTAGGAAATACAGCTTTTAATCTCCAAGAATTCCAGGGCTCTGCCAATAGTGAATTTTAAGGAAGGACACAGAAATGGTTACATGGAACCAATCCTAGTGAACCTTTTCACAAACATTAAGAACAAGATGGACAAGATGTGTTCATTTGTAAGTTTTCTCCTAGGTAAGGAAGGATTACATTCTGGATAGTTTCTGTTTATTGTCCTCTTAAGTTTATCAACCTCTTTCCATGAGCAGGTCAAATTTGGACACCAAAGGCAAGGAAGTGTGCATCAGGGAGAAGGAAAGTGTTTGTGTTTCTAACACAATTCCCATCCATTTGGGGGCAGCTGCTCAGAATTATGCTCTATTGTTCATAAGTGACTTCTAGAAAAGAGAGTTCACTGTTCTGTTCTTTAACTTAAGGAAGAGAGAAGAAAAAGAAGAGATGGAGGGAAAGAGGGAGGAGTAGAGGGAGAGAGGGTGGGATGGAGGGAAGGAGGGAGAGAGAGGTGCTCAGGACGAAGAGGGGGAATTACAAAAGGTGAATGACAAATCACCATGGAAAAGAAAATTCCAGAAAGACAGAACAGATCTGTTCACCCCAAATGCTGCCCCTGAACCCACTGAGAAGAACCCCACAGCCCCAGTCATCTTTCTAGATTACAAACTAGTCACCTTACTGCCCTGCAATGCACTGCTCTAAACAAATATACACAAACTTCGCTGGCAAACTCGGGCTGAGCTCCTGGGCCCTGGCACATCATGGCTCTCCAGTCTCATCCCACATCCAGGGGCTCCCTGCAGGCACTCTACTCCTGATAGGCTCTCTCAGGTCTCTTTGCTGTGACTTATATTTTAAATTATATTCCTTCCAAGGAATCATTTTCATGTCATTTTCAAGATCCAAATCAGTTAACAACCACCTGATGCCTTTTCCATCTGTTTTCTGTGTTTTGACTTTGCTCATCCCATGATGCTCAGTGACAGGCTAACACATTCTACCGAGTCCTGCAGAGGGTTCAGAAATGGTGTGGCACACATTTATCTGCCTCCTAAAGTATAGTCCCTGGTAGCACACAGGAAATGAGGAGAAAGGAGAATTCAAATAAGACTTAGGATTTGAGAAAAATTTGGTGGCTCTGAGGGGGTGGGGAAGGCTTATGGGGAGAGGAGGGGGAAGATGTCATAGTGGTGGTGACACTGGAACTTTGATGGATGGTGGAGGTGGTATGGTAAATACACATGTCAGCTGTGCAACTGCATTCCTGAAACCTATGTAACATTTTAAACCAAGGGTAAGTCAGCAAAATTTTATTTAACAAAATAAGAGGGATGGGGAAGTAGGGGGAGAAGGAAGAATACAATTCAGTCCTCAATTCAAAATGACTCACATATTCATGGACAGAAGAGTTATACTGAAAACTTCCTGAATATCAATGACTAAACCTCCTCTTTATCTCCTACTGGGAATTTATTGGAATAAGGTGGGGATATTTGTAAGCCTCCTTTATTTCAGAAAGCTTTAAAAATGCAAGGAAGTGGTCTCCTGCCCCCTCATCTAACTTCAGCATGCTTGATACCTAGAAAGCAAGTCAAAATCTGTTTCTTCCTGTTCTGAACATTTTGAATTAAGTCAAGTTTCACCAATTTATAGCTCATTACCTTGAGCTCTTAACTCACTCTCATACCACACTCAGAGCACTCAAGTTGTCGTGGTAGAGGCTGAGCTTACAACCCAGAAATAAATCAAGTTCCCTGTGGTTACCAGGCATTACATCACACCACAAGGTCTGCACTTTGAAGACACAGTCCTTTGTTTGTTTAACTACTTGGTTTTGTTTTAAATAGATTGACATAACAGCTTAGAAATCTAGACTGCTATAAATCAAAGCAACAAGCCCAGCGTGAAATGCCACAGTAAACTCACAAATCAAAGTGAAAAACTCATTTCCCTGCTGGGAAGGATTAAGAGGATCTAATTGCTTTAAAATCTGCAAATCATTATGTGCAGCTCTGTTTTTCTGAAGATTACCACTCCCATATCTGCACCCACAGAGCAAGGAGAAAACCAAGTCATAGAACAGGCAGGAGCAGGCTGCCCTGTTCTCACCAGACAGTGATGCCTCTGCCACTCTATCTCAACACATCAAGTGCTTCCACTGTTTTCTAACTGACAGTCCACTTAGCATCTCAGAGTCCCAGAGCCACCCAGAAAAAAGCCCCCCAACAGCACAGCAAACATCTCAAATGCATCCATCCTGAGAATCTTAGTTGCAAAAAAAGCAGGAACAACAAAACTCATTCAACTTTCACAGTAATCCTTAGAAGAGAATCTGAGTACCTGGCCCCAGAATGGGGTGATCTGGGCTAGGTCATCTACCTCGGGGTGCGGTAGCTCATCTGGTCTCAGGGGTTTTAGGTCTGTAGAAGTGTTATTATCCACAGTCCCACTTTTAGGATGGCTCCGCTCTCTCACTTTCTCCCTCTTGGAGCTGCTACGGCCAGTCTGCTGGTGGCTTTGCACTATTCTCGCCACCACTTTATTAGCTCTTCCGCTCACCTCCATGTATTCATCTTGACACAGGCAAAATGGGAGGAAAAACAAAGCCAGCAGGTGCCAACAGATGAGCTGCCTCCCCAGCATGATTCTCAACGGAGCCACACAACCTCCTGGAGAAGACAGCCGGGGCTCCAGGCGCCGTGGTCTCCTCGGGCAAGTGCCAGGGTAGAGATGAGAGCTGCAGCCGGCCAGGCGGTTTTATACTTTGGTGTGTAATAAATAAGGCTGCAGGCATGCCAGAGGGAAAGCAGTCCTCCTCCCTAGGCAGAACAGCCCCCATTCATCACTTTCCCACACCACAGGCAAAAACGGATTTGTGTGCACAGCTCCCGGTGGGGGGAAGGGAGGTTCCTAAATGTCACACCTTGGCACTTTTTTTGTTCGAGGGTGAAGAAAACATATACAACCAGCGGGAAATAGAGAACGTGTGTCCAGCGATTTGCTGTCGTGATGACATGAAGAAGCTGTGTCTTCACAGTCTAAGATGCCTTTTGGAAAAACCTACCCTTGGGCTTGCCAGGAAATTCGGCCTTAACTGCATCAATTCAGTCTGAAATGGCAGCGGGAACCCAGTCAAAGTAATCATGGGAGTTCTAGCCTCTGCCGCTAGCTTTCTGCTTCCCCACTGTGAGTGGCTTACAGTAACTCATTTCCCTTCTGGACACCAGGCAGAAGGCAGCTCGGCGCCTGACACACTGAGCTGGATTCCGAGTCTTGAGCTTAGCAAACATTTCCCAGTCCTAACTTTTATTTCCTTTTCCCTTGCATTTCTGAAAACCAGAGTTAAGTGGAAGTTTAGCTGAGTTGTCTAACGGTGATGAGGACACAGCATCCTGCGCTGTGAGAGCAAGAAGGGGGCTGGTCCGCCTCCTTTCCCTGCTGATGTTTTCCTAATTGGAATTGAAGAGATGAAAAATGACAAGCCAGGAATAAGGTCTCAAGTAGATCAGGATGGAGGAGCATTGCTTCCTTTGTTTTACTTAGGATGATTTATTAGTTCAAAAAACAAAATGGGGCATTCCTAACCTCTAAGTGCTAATAAATTAAGAGAATTTGTAAATCTCTGTCATAAAAATTGCCTCTATGCACATAACACTTCATTTACATGCTCTCATTCAGCAATTTAACAAAAAGTCACCAGCCCTCCCCGTGAACCCAGGGGGTGAAGGGCAAGGATCTGAAGCTGAGTGGATGAGGACGCCCTGTGATAAAGCCAGATCCCAGAGAAGCCAGGCATGATGATGATGTGATAGAGCAGCTGGAGAAAGGAGAGAGGCAAGAGGGCTGCTTACAGCTGCCCACCTCACTCAGCAAATAGGCCTAAGACCGCAGAAGTCATCTGAACTGGCCAAGCCAGCTTAGCCACGTTGCCACTTCAGTACAGCTGTCTCTGAAGCCACATTTGCAAAGGCAGGATCTGGTACCAGAATCAGGTGGGAGTTACTCTGAAAAATACAAGCTCAATAGTTCACAAAT
>PVHY01000795.1:142047-194184 GCA_004024945.1 Uropsilus gracilis | reverse complement strand
CCCCCCCCCCCCCCCCCGTGCAGAGTTATAAGGGATATAGGAGAGAAAGGAATCACTAAAAGGAGATAGAGGAGCATCCAGTGTCTCTAGAATTAAACTTGATATCAGTTAAAATAAGTCATAGAAGCAAATGATGCCAATGAAAGGAAGAGTTTTCTACAATGGGCCATGATTTCTTGAAGGCATATGGGAAGTGGTACAGGATAGAGTCAGACTGGAAGATGAGCAAAATTATAGGGAGATTATATATCTGGTATTGACTGATATAAAGCGGAATTAGGGTAAAATGTCATCCAGATGTTCCAGTTGAGAAAATTATGATGGTGAGGTTGGTGCATAGGAAGAAGTGGAGGTCTTGCTTGTAGAACTCACAGTTCTTCACAGTACCATGGTTCATGGGTGATAAGGTCAAGGTAGAACCCTAGTGAATGGAATAGCATAACACATATATTTACATAAATATGAAAACAACAAATGATTAATAAAAAAACAAGCAAAAGAGTAATAGTTAATCACAATAGACTGGGCTGGCTGGTGTAGACTTTTTCACATCATATAGATGCCCAACTCCTATCAATTAGAATAGCTCCCTGATGCATTAGGGTGAGAAAGGACTGCAAGATGATTAATGAAGGATTAATTAATTAATGAAGAAGTGCTTTACAAAATGTAAGTGGATGACCTTTCATTTTTATATATTTTTTAAGAAACAGGAATACAGGGAGTAAATATGTTGCTCAAAATGACAGCTCTTAAATGAGAACATCACAACTGCTCCACCAGGAAGACAAGAAAGCATTCTTTAGCTAGCTCTTGTCATCAAACAGAAATTATTTTGTAGTTATGTTCAGCTGATGAACAGTAGTGATATAAATGCCAAGTGCTGGCTTTGCCACAAGCGGTGTGTGTAACTATGGTCAATTCATTTGATTCTGTTAGTTTGGGTTCTTTATATAGCAGACATCCAGATGAGATTAGCCAGGTCAGAGTTTATTGGGGGGAAATACCTGTGAGAGGTACATTGACGAAAACAAGTGTAGATGGCAGAGCAAAGCCTGATACGTGTGAAGGTGTAACCTGGGCTGCAAGACAAAACTGTAAGGCAAGGCTGATGTTACAAACTTGACAGGGGCAGAGGTGAGGAAAACTAGTATGAGAAAATATGCCATGAGGGTAAGAAAGAATCAGAAAGGTTATAGACGCTGTTAAAGTATATAAGGGGCCTCAGAGGAAGAAGGAGAGCAGTGATTCAGATTGGGCCACGACAATATTTAGCCATCATGGGAAGAGAAGAATGCTGCTAGAAACCCAAGTATGGGCTCTCCTAGAGATGGGAAATGTCAACCTGCTGTAAGCTGAATCTGGACCTCCCAGAGATGAGAAAGGTGAGTGCTGTTGAGATAGCATCATGACTTTTAGTTCAGAATATGGACGATACCTTCTTGGCTGCATGGCCTTTTATTTGTAATACTTGTTTCAGGAATACTTGAGTGTCAGGAAGATACCATTTTGGATACCATTTATTTAGGACTTTAAAAATTATGAACAATAGCTGGGGTAAGAAAATTGGCTACTTGTGTCCCTAGTGACTTTGTTTTCCTTATCTGTTAAATAAATCTCATTATTGCTGTCTCCTAAATTCCAGTGTTCTTGCAATTATACAGGTGGAAGAACATAGATGGTTATAGGTTTACTATTGGTCTTTGCCCTTGACTCAGTTTCAGTTCCTTTTATCACTCAGTATTAGAAGAGACAGAAGAAATTAATGGAAGGGACCTGAGACAGTAGTTCAGTTGTGAACAAAGAGTGTCTAGTAGATTAGCCCTCCTATTAGACAATGCTGGAAGAAAATTAAACAACCATCTATACCCAGGACCCAAGAAAACACTTGCCAGAAGTTATAAGGCCCAAGGAGAGACAAGAAATGCCCAGAAGGGCATGAGGCAGCACCCCACCCTAACCTGTCCCTAGGGGAGCAAGAAATACCTTGAGTGAGGGAATTCCATGATATTGGAGAGTATCTGGATGATAATTCCTTAGGATGCTTTCCCCTTCCTAAGGGAAG
The DNA here is from genome assembly GCA_004024945.1 of Uropsilus gracilis. Taxonomy (NCBI): domain Eukaryota; kingdom Metazoa; phylum Chordata; class Mammalia; order Eulipotyphla; family Talpidae; genus Uropsilus; species Uropsilus gracilis. The sequence continues at coordinate 192,119 of PVHY01000795.1, read as the reverse complement.
AGGAGAGCTGATTGAGACTGTGGCAACTCCACCTTGAAACTCTTTCCTGCTCCAACCTCTGTTAGAGGGTGACCCTGTGACTTAAGGGAAGAAGTGAGCAGCTCCTGAAGAGTCTTATTAAAGGCCAGAGCTTCCTTCTTCTGTCCCCTTCCCAGGTCATTCTGCTTTTAAATAAACGTTGCTTTTGCTTCTGCTTCTGCTAAAAACATGCCTATGAATTCTTACACTATGGTCAAGGTGATATGAGTGTTGTGGTGAAATTGGGGGGGCTGTGGTCCCAGCATGATAGTGCTGCATTAAGATGGCAGCCATTTTGGCCTGGGGGGGGCAGAGACTTGGAGAAGGGAAGTCAAGCCTTTTCACAAGAGAAGCTGAGTAAGAGGATTTAAGAAGGAGAGGAAAGAGAGAGAAATAGAGGGAAGAAGAGAGGGTAGAGGAGCAGCAGAGAGGCTGGAGGTCTCAAACCTGCCATTGCCATGTATGGCAGCAAGACAGAGAAGGAAGCCATGCTTCCATGCCCAGCCTGGGCTGCTGTGGAGTCTGGGGAAGCATGTTGGAGAATCTTGAGGCCTGTGTAAATTGACTTGGAAATGTGGTACTTGAAACTTGTTTTAACTTTGAAACTGTGAAACTTGGGAATTTTCTGGAGACTTAAAGAGAATTTGGAATATTGCTGTTTTCTTTGTGAGACAGCTGAAGTGGCTGTTGCTGTTGTATTGAGTGAGTCTTGCTGGTTTTGGGTCACTCTAAAGTTGAAGCTGAAAGAATGTCAGAGCTGTGCCTTTTGGAGAAGAATTGACAACGACATATTGGTTTCTTCATTGGATTTGAATATCCTGCTTTTGAAGGAGGAGTGATGACACCATCTTGGTTTCTTCATTTGGCTTGAAGTGAATATCTAGGCTTTTGGAAGAGGATCAATGATGCCATCTTGGTTTCTTCAGCTGACTTGAAAGTGGCACAGCTGCCATTTTGTGGATTCACACACCTGAAAAACTGCCATGTGCAGTTTTTGGACTAGAAACTGAGCTGTATGGTAAGATTACCAAAGGGATTTCTTGTACCTTAAGTGACTCTTGTCTATGTAGTCTTTTAATGAGTAAATCTGTTTTTTCTTCTTCTTAAGATTAGTGGGGTCTTGCTATTGCTCACACAGACTGGGACGAACTTGAGGGTTTATAGGGCCAGTTTTTCCCATTCGTAAGTTTAACTAGGTATCTGCTTTGTTTTCTTACCTGATTTCACTGATTTCAAAGGAACTAGGAACCCTCACTTCCCAAAATCAGAACACACAATCTTGGACAGGAGTGGTGCAGCTTCACTGCCATGGTGTGCGCCGTTCTTGAACGAGGACTTACGGGAGGGTACCCAGAGGTGGCAAGAGGAATGTAAGTGTAGTCACTCCAAGGCCACAGTAGACTCTTAAGTTTTGGTTAAAACTTCCATTATTTTTTCACTTGGGGTGAAAGTGAAACTTGCATCATATAAAAAATGAACCTTTTAAAATTGCATTATTAACTGGAACTTAGTACATTTACAATGTTGGACAAACATCACCTCCATCTAGTACCAACCTCTCCAAGGAAATATCTGATCCCATTGAAGTAGTCATTTCCCACCTCCTTGGCCCTCCAACATCCAACCATGATAGTGGCTAATGTTCTTTCTGTATTTGTGGGCTGATCTATTACAGACATTAGCATCACATATAATGTCTGTATCTCCTTTTTTTCACTTAGTCCCATATTTTCAAGGATCATCCAAATGTAGCATGCATTGGTACTATGCACTATCAGGATGTAAAGAGAATAATTTTGGTACCGATTGGAAAGTAATCAAACCAGCTACAAGCAGAACAATAAAAGAAAAAAAGTATAGAAAAGCTTAAAAATAATATGTGTACATGGGAGAGACCCAGCATGCCTGTGTAACTAGTTGCACATGGCTTCAGTGTCATTTTCATAACTTAATTTAGACAGAAGGACTTTGAGAGGTTCAGAGAGTGGGGGAAGGGCTGGTTAGAGAGATTGTAGGAGAAGGCTGAGTAGATTAGAGTTTTCTTATTTAAGTTCTGCCTTTCTTCATTAAAAAGGGATAAGGTAAAGTAGGTCTTCCCAATACAAGCTTCAAAATGTAAAGTTAATATGTAAATATCTTTCCAAAAGAAACATCCACTCAGTGTTCAGAGCCCCTCCCAAGAATCAACCTTTGGTCAAAAAGACATATGGTTTGGATTGAAAGATATTTTTTGTTCTCCTACATTATCCAAAAGACTAATTTACTTTCAAAAAGAGATGTAATTTCATAGAATCTTCCATTACAATAGAGTGAAGGCATGGAGTTAAGAATTTTCTCTTTTTTCTATCTGTAAATGATGTATCACATTAGTTCATTATATCAGTAAAATTTACAATATCCTTATTTTATATACATGCATATCCTTTTGTACTTTGAGAGCTGGTTTGATATGTATATACCTGCCTTCTACAACCCCATTCCAGAATGGAATTGATTTAGAGCTATCTAAAGAGGAATTATTGTTGTCCTACAAATCCGCATTCCCTGAAATGGGGAGTGGAGGTATAGAGATGTCATTTGCTTTCATGCTAAACTAGGGACCTGGAGAATATTCATTGCTCTTAATGAGAAATGGACCAAATATCAGCTTGGCTCACTGTAGTCTGTGAAAGCAAAGTATTCTCAGGAGTAAAAGCAAGATTCACAGCTGGTATCAAAAGGTTTCTGCTGGGAATAAGTCTTTGGGCCATTCTCTCAGAAGATCACACTTTCACAAATGTTTCTCTACTAATAGACATCCTGAAAAGACTGTTTCTGGTTTGTGGTGCTGGTCACTGTCACTTGTATCTCACCAAATATTGACAGGTTTTCACTGATTCTTATTTTGACAGCTCATTTTTAAGGCTAAAGAAGAAAGGAACTGTTTGGTGATTAAAACAAAATCAGCCAGCACTTGGTTTTCCAAGAAGGTATAGAAAGAGAACAGAAATTTACAAAGTCCTCAAGTGATTTGGGAAGAATAGGGGGAGGTAGAATGGGTAGATATTGAGAAGGATGTTCTAATTTGTCTAAAAGTAATTAAAATGCTAAAAACAATACTAAAAGTATCCCCTCAGGCTTCTGACACAGAACCTGTACCTTAGACAATGTGATATCTGATATTTTATGTCATGACAATGGAAGTTGTGACAGATCTAGTAGGGGGTTTTCCTTCGTACTTCAATTCATGTGTGTGTTTTTGCAGGAGGCTATTGTGTCTCTGAGTCTGTCCTATAGAAGGAGACCCATGAAAAGTTTTGAAAGAACCCCCACCCTACAGATGGGGATAATTGTCTCTCTGTGGCATCCCTCAGTTACCTAAAACTCATTTAGAGTATGAGGGACTGGGTGTGCTCAAGTATTGAGTTAGAGTGTGTTTGTATCCTGGCACTATCACTTAGGAACTGTGTGACTGGGGCCACTTGGTTGGGCAGTACATATAAAGATAATATTCAACTCTCTCAAGAGAATGATGCAGAGAATGTAGGAGATCGTCCCATTACATGATTGAAAAATACACAGCACAACATAAGTGGGTCAGATATCAGCTACTATCAATATTGACCGGCTTTCTTCGTTTTTTTTATCCACTCAGATCTTACTTTTCTAGTATAACTTCATGACTCTTTTTTAAAATATATAAATAATTTATATATATATATATATACATATTTCTCATCATTGTAATCAATAGAAGGGACTGTTGGTTAGATATATTCAGTATTTACATAATAAATACACTCCTACCTGCAAATTCTCTTTGATCATTAGATAAATATGTGGGGCTAAATACTAAAAATGTGTGACATTAAGTGGTGACAGGGAAATCTAGATTTTGAAAAAGTTAAGAAAGACACTTTCAAAAACAGAGGTAAAGAGGAAATATTTTATTAAAATGTCATCTCCATGAGGGCAGGATGGTTTTCTCCAAGCGCTAAAAATGATATCTGGCACAGATATGTAGGCATTTCATACATTTTTATTGAATGGATGAATAGCATAATTAACATTCATAAATGATGCAATTCCTGCCTATGTTTATTTTAGTCTCACAAGACTAAGATTTAATTGTTCCTGTGTTATTTAAGAATTGAATTTGGTTGTAAGTTTTTGAGACCTGACTGTAAGAGTAGAGAATAAAGGCTTGATGTGAACACTTACTGTAATCAGAGCCTTCCTCTCTGACTGTGTGGCTTTGGGTCTCGTTGTTCTGAACAGGGTCTGTGGAAATCTTTCTGCTTTTCCTTGGGATCCTCAGGGGTTGCTGTATCTTCAGATCATGTCCTGATTACAAATGGGAGAACAAAAAGAACAATATCAATTTCCCACCTAGGGCAGCCCCCTATAAGGAGGGTTTTTGTTTTTTTTTTTAAATCCTGTATTGAAGAACTACATCTCTTGACCATTCTTATTTGGGAGCACCTGGGGAAGAAAAGAAGAAGGAAATTTCTTCCTTCTTCATCTCCCCCTCCTTTTCCTCTTTGCTCTTCCTATTGGGAGAACAGTATGTCCTGAATGAACTCTACCCATTGATGTTTTATGGACTCCCACCATACTTCCATTCAAAGAGATTCAAGATGTCAAAGACTACAATTCCCATCGTGCCATAAATTTGCCATGGTTCTTGACTTCTGAAGGTGGGATTGCTGGGAAATAAGGGTTGTGTAAAGCAGCTACGCTTGGTATAAAATGGAACACACAGGTGCCTGGAGGGAGCTTCAATTCAGATATGGTCCCAATTGAGGCAGTACTTCTGGTAGAACACATTGACCAATTAATCTATACTTCTCTCTTCTGTACTCCCTTCTTTTTTTTTTACTCCCTTCTTTTTATTTCCCATGTAAACAAGCCTTTTATTAATCTTTCTATATGTGCTTTCTTTTGGGTTTTGTTCTGAGTTTTCTTAAGCTCATGGGTGAGGACTCACACACAGGCCATTTCATTTCCCTTTGGAGTTGTCCTATAACATCCTCTTTTTTGTTGCTCTTTTCCCTCTTCTCTGTCTTCATCCTAATTTTCTCCTTTTCTTCCACCTTCTTCTTCATCTTTGTCTATCTTGTCCACTTCATCCTTTCCTTATATTTCTGTCCTCATCCTTCCTGTTCTCCACTTCCTCCCTTCTTATCTGGGTACATTGTTCCCAAGAATAACAGGGTTCCATTTTTAAGGAGGAAGTAGAGATGGCTACCAGACTCTCCTCCATTTTATTGACAATTGATTGACATTTGAGGTCATTATTTTTTTGCGTGTCTTCAGAGCATTTTATTTACCACATCACACAGTGATCTCTGTGGAGGAACCTCAGGACAAAGCCCAGTTGGTCCCAGTTCTCTAAACAAATCATTTATATAAGAACTGTAGGTTGTCCAGATCGCTGCATGTCTCTCCTTACTTATTTACACCTGGTCAGGACCTGGCAGGTATAAAGGTGTGTCTGAAAACCATGGAGAAAGAGCCTACTAGTGTTTTTTTCCTCAACATCTCTTTATTATAAAACAGGCATTTCTTGAAGTCATCTGCAACTATTTTGGGGACAAAAAAGTTATAATAATAATAATAGTACAAATACAAATTTCCTCAAATATATGCATAAAGTGGAAGTTCTAAGAATTTGTGGGCTTAGTTCTAACTCCCTGACTCAGTATCTTCTATTTCCCCTCTCCTGCAGAGTCTCTATCCTGGGTTCCCAGGAATCTGTTGGGGGCTTTCAAGAACCTTGATGAGCAAATCACACCCCAGACATATTATAAATCAGAATCTCTGGAAGTTGAATTTAGGCAACAGAATTTCTAAAAATCTCCCCAGAAAATTTTAATGTACATTTAATAATGAGGATCATTACTTTTCATCTTTTCAACTTCTTTTAAGCAAAATAAATGAAGGGTAGCATTCTTAAGAGTATTTTCAAGATAATATTTTAATTTATCCAGTATTTTTTTCACCTGCTTCAGTTTCACCTAGTGAGACCATCAATAGGTAATACATGAAAACAGATTTTTTCTTCATTGGAAATGTAGAGGTTGTATGGGGCGTAGGAAAATCTCAGGTTCTCCTTTATTATCCCTCAGGCTATGCCATTTCTTGAAGATGGCCATTCTGGTCACCCAGTTTACAATGATGACTTACTTTGATACATCATGGAATCATTTTTTTATATTCAACAAACAATTTCACTGTCAAAATAACATGCGTTACTGAGAAAAGTGTCAGTCCTGTGTGAATGGGTGGTCTTTTCTTTCTCTACATGTGTCAGCATCAATTTCCATATCTTTCTGGTAGCTTTTCAAAGGGTAAAAGGCTAGAGAAAGGTCTAGGATCAATAACAAAAACTTACAAATACTATGAAGTTTATGCTCTCTCAGCTTATGTAACATCATCCATTCATGATCATATGTGTGCATGTGTCTATGTGTGTTTTTCTGCTCACACCCCCTAAGTGAAAGTCATCTGGTGAACTCATAAAGCAGAGGGTACAAACTAAAAACACTATGAAAACTGATTTCTACATTCACATGGGTCCTGTGGAAAATTAGAGTGTATATACACTTCCCTATGACATTTTCATTTAAAAAAAGCAACACAGATGTGTTGGCAAGCATAGATACATACACACATATTTTAGGGGCATAAGGAATTTTAGTGAAGTGGAGTTTATTTTAATTTACAATACATTAATTAATACTTTACATTTTACATTATATATTTAGCTATAGCCTTGCTTTGTTAGGTTAATCCAGCCAGTTAATTTAGAGCATTGCTACATTTTCAAGGAAGAGCTACTCAATTTTGCAATTTTGAGATGAGTGTGGATGAGGCTATGCCTTAAGCTACTTGAAATGCAGACTAAATCAGAAAAAAACCATGTGGGATCAGGCAAATATGCATGAAGTACAAATATCTCCTAAAATAGGATGAAGCTAATAGGTTGAGATGGTCTCAAAAAGCTAGAGAAAAGAAACTGAAGGTCCTAAATGAAATTTTTTTTTGTCCCCCAAATGGTTTCAGATGCCTTCAAGAAATGCATGCAATATAAAAAAAGATTTCCTAGAAGAGGAAAGGATGGATAAGTTACAGGGATCATTTGATGCCCACCATGTGACAACCATCAAGATCCTTCATTCCTGTTTGTTATAATCTGGAAGCAGAACTGACCCCTTTTGAATACATCCCTCAAGTATCAACACTGGTAGAGGACCCCAGAAAGCACACCAGAATTATTGCTGAATAGGCATGGAAATGGAAGTATTCTAATAGGTAATTGGAGTTATCATCACGTGTGTGTGTGTGTGTGTGTGTATGCAATTGGTGAAAACAGACTGGCATCAGAAGAAAGATTTATAATGGAATGTAGACAAGTATTCTAATGTAGTTCACTTTGAGTATGTACCATAGGAACTGAAAAGATGACTTTAGTACCTGTGATTGCAGAACTGGGCACTTAGTAGTGTGGAGGTGGTATGATGGGATTAGGTAGTTCAATGGTGTGGAGAGTTAAGCAGGGTAGATAAAGCACAAAGCAAATAACTAGAACTGAAGGCAGAAAATAAACTGCCACAGAGCTCATATAAGATCTGCCATGGATATTCAGCAGAAGAGGAGAGCTCCTGTGGTTAGCACATTCCCAGTTTTGATGGCGCCTACAACATTTCATAATCAAATAGCTTGGCAGCATGAGTTGCACAGTTGGAGAGATAAGAAATGGTGTGGAATAATCCCTGTGGGCAGAGCAGTAGGGAGTCAGCCAGGAGTGATTGTCTGAACAGCTGATAAATAACACCTGAACTTTTCCATCCTAAGTATAGAGTCAATTGGGAAGTAGTCTAAGAAGTTAGGTCAATCATGAATACAGGATCAATTTTGGGATTGATAAAGGTGATTGACAGTACAGTTTGGGGATCAGCCTCAACTGACTCCATAAGAGTTGCTCTGATTGAATTAAATTCACCCACCTAGTTGGAGGGCAGGGTAGAAGTTGCTATCTCTCACTGCCCGTAAGCAGAGGTATGTCTTACTATACAGGGTGGAAAGGGCAAAATCACTCTTTCAAGTGTCTTTCTCTTGTTCCATAAATGATTTGTCCTTCCTGATGAGTTTTCAGAGCAGGGATGAGAGACCAATATTTTTCATTAATTGAAGTTTCTCATATAAATACAGAGTGAAGATTCTTCCCAACCCATTACCAATATCTCACACCCAGAGAGGCAACAGGACCTTCGTTGTTTAATTGTGTTCAAAGAGTTCTCTCTTCCTTCTCATTTTTATTAAAGGGTATCTTCGGCATTTATCTGTGACCCATCACCATCTTCTAAAATCTCTAGTTTCTACAATGGCAATATTAGGAGAGGTGACTTGTTTTCTTTTCAATCTCTTCTTGTAGGTGTTTTCAAGTCTTTGGATGCACAAGGTAAGTTATCTGCCTTTTTCATCTCACACTAAAGTTTTATCTCTCACCTGAGGATCATTTCCCTCAAAGAAACAAAGGTTTTATCACACACTAGAGCAACTATGTACACAAGATGAATTGGGGAACAACAAATCCAGGTTGAGACGTTAATGCTGAACAGTTAGCTAGATGCAACCTGTGAATAAACCACTGAAAGGGGCAACACAAATTTGTATGATAAAAGGCCTTCACTTTTCAATAGGTGAAGCTTTAGTTAAATCTTTGACTTTCTAGAGATCAGTACCATAGTATTTATTGCCATGTATTTTAAGTAACTGCTCATGTCATTCTTTGAAGCCAAACCTTGACTCCCATTGTCTTGAAAACAAAGTTAAGTCCCAAATGCTGTGGTTCATAAAATGCACTCAATAAATATTTGTCAAGCTGATGAATGAAGAACTCTTGATCATAGCAGCATGCTATTCATTTTGAACACATTTTATGTCACAAATCTTAAATGAGGTGACTTAAGGAAATGTCCACATGGCCACACAACATAATAACTCTAGGCAAGTATGTATTTACTAAATGTCTATCTGCAGTGGCTAGAGTGAGCAGGTATAAATTCATGGGCAGTGACTTTCCTATCATCTGTGTTTTCATGTAAAAATAAATGTCTCCATCTTGTACTTACCGTCTGTTAGGATAATTGGGCTACTGAGTTCCCATAGTGATTTTATCATTGAGGAGCCCTAAAACCTCTGTAGGAACCTCTGCTATTAATACATAGAGAAATAGAATCATCATATAAAAATATGATTTACTGTTTTATTTGTCAAGATCTTAAGAAAAAAAATGAAAAGTATCCTCTAGGGGTCACCATGGAATCTTCTTGATTCTCACCGTGGTCTGTCTGGGCTCTGAGACTCAGGTCTGAGGTGGATTGTCTTATTCCATACTGGAGATCAGAATCTGCATTAGGAAAATTAGGTCTGTGTTAGTTTCCTACAGTTCTTGTAAGTAGGTGCCTTAAAGCAACAGGAATTTAAAATCTCATAGTTCTGGAGAGCAGATGTTGGAAATTAAGGTTTTGGTAGGTTTTATTCCTTTTGGAGACTAAAGGAGAATCTGTTCTTTGTTTATCTTCTAATTTCTGGAGGATACTGTCCATCGCTGACCAATGCCATGCTTGTGCTTACATCACATCCACTGTTGTCTGCCTAATTATATGAAGTTCTCTGTATGTCTGTCCCCAACTTTTAGTCTCTTACAAGAGAGATCATTGTTTATATGGCCATTCAATTAGGCCACTCAGCCAGTATGACCACATTTTTACTTGATTACACCTGAAAAAAATTTTCTTTTGTACAAAGAGATCATACATTATCCCAAGTTCTGTGAAGACACAAGTCTTTTGAAGACACTATTCAAGTCAGTTCAAGACCCAAGACAGGAGCAAGGAATTCCTTCCAAAATGTGACTTCCGGGACAGGGTATTGAATGCATAATAAAGAACCAGGAGGTCAAAAAAGAGAAAAGACTGTCCCCCTCCACATGAAGGGGTGGGAGGGTTGGGCATAAACCCTGTGATCATTTTGAAGGGCTATTGTTTTTCACCATGAGCTCCAAAATGTCCATCAATCCCCTTAAATCTTTCCATGCTGCCCCAAACAGCATTACTTTGACATAGACATAAAGTTAAACATGGTTTCATTTCCCAAAGAAGTCTACTTACATAAAATTATGAGTGATCAATGTAATCTTTCCAAAGACTTCATAGGGGGGGCTTTATACTTTGCACCCTACAGCAACCTATTTAAAATCCTCAGCACACATTTTTTTCCAACTAAAACATTGCTAGTGACAGTTTATCTCTCCTGCCTTCTCCCCTGGAACAATTGTATTCTCCCTCTGGCTCCTACACCAAATGCACACACTTATTCATGCTCTTGAGAACAAAAACTCTGTTATTACCATTATCTAAACTTTTCAGAAGACAATCAGGATTAGTGAGAGCAAATATTTTTTTTAATTGTGCCCCTAAAACTAGATGGTTAGCCACTTCATTGGCAACTGCAATTAATTTCATCTTCTTGTCTTCTATAGCACCTAGCATGGTACTTCCCTCTTATTAGGCACTTAAAAATTGCTGCTTAGTAATGATACTATTGTGCATAAATCTGTACTTCTGTCTTTCAAATGAAGGTTGTGATGCTGCAACAGTCCACCTTCCTGACTTTCGAAATGTTAAATTTCTAAAGAAGACATTAGGAAACAGAAAAATTATTTTATTTTATTGATTTTAGATTGAGTGCTTATATTCATATATATATATATATACATATATATATATATACATATTTTGCATCATTTTATACCCCAAGGTTCTCCAACCACTTTATCACCCAGAAACCCTCATCTTACTCTCTTGTGCCCATCCCTCCCCTGAGTTTACAACCTTCCCCCCTCGCTCTATGCTTAGCTCAGCTGACAGGTTATTAGTTTTTAAGCTTTACCTGTTCTTTTGTTTGTTTTCCCTATATTCTGTATATTAAATAGGTGCAATCATCCAGTATTTTTTTTCTTTCTGGATTATTTCTGTTACCATGATTCCTTTAAGCCAGAGAAGTAATTTTTAAGAGATCATTCATTCCTTCTCATAAGCAAGTCTTCAAATAATTTGTCTGTTCTAAGAAGGAATTATGTAATCCAAAAATATTTATAAATGGCAACTTTGAGAACAATAGGAGATTAAAAGAATGAGTAAAAGTTTTCTGCAAGGTTTACAGTCTAATTGAAATTATTTCTGTGCACATAGAAGCCTGTGGTTTTCTATGACAGATCAGGCACTCAAATTCTCACTCTATCATTACATATTTGTTGGGGTGACCCGGGATGGCTGAACCCTGTATTCCCTCGGCCCTTGGTGAGGAGGGTGCAGCATCTCCAGCTGGTTGCACAGTAAGTCCTCCAGGCCTGACACCTGGACAATGCCTAGGCCTGAGTGGACAAAGCTTATGCAGATGCCAGGTCAGAACTCTGCCTCTGATGTCTTGAGCAAGGTGGCTGGGAAGGAGTTGGAGCAAAGTGGCTGGGAAGGAGTTGGAGCACAGTGACTACTTTGGGAGACTTTGATACAGAGTGGTGCTTGGTGCTTGTGGACTCACTCTCTTTGTTCTCAGAGCTACTGCCAACAGCAGCTGTCCTGCTGCTTGGGTAGTGAGCCTTCATCTACTTTGAGCCTCACCAGAAACTGGTTTCACACCACCAGCTCTGGTAGTTGCTGTTCCACTTTGGACCACTCATTGGTAACATGTGGCTAAAATAGATTTTTTTTTTTTGCCAAATCAATGGCCCATTTATTTTCATTTGTGATAGTGGGTGTTTGGATCCATATCTTATGAGAGAGGTTCCTATCTGGTGACAGTTTTGAGATCCTTTGCTTGAAAACATATCTACTTGAATTTGAACACATCTTACTGTGTCTGAAGTTTTATTTCCTTATCTATAAAATTGAGATGATAATCATGCACAAAAAGAAGGATAGAGTATGATGTCTCTGATGCACAAATATAGTATACATGTTTCAAGGAATAGTAGCTTTGATCTGATCACTATTTGATATTAAAAATGAAAATAAGTGTTCTGTGACTTCCAGGGAGGGCTTAGGAAAGGTGGTATCAAAGACAGAACTTTTGAGGTGGGCTTGTAGAATGGGTGCAATTTCTCAAGGTTAAGGTAAGGTTTTCCTGAAAGGGTAATCTGATTAGTACAAAGGTGCAGAGAAAGCTTAAGGTGGGCTTAGACCTCACTGGAAGAGGTAGTATTGACCTAACTAGAAAAGACTTAAGTAGAAAAGTATATCTAAAATGAGGAGAGTAAAGTTCTTTGGCCCACATTTACATCTCAATTTTATTCTTCCCATCTCCCAGTTCACACTTCAGTCATTAGTGCTGTACTTTATATTCTGTTAGAATAATCACTTGTTTGGTACAAGCTAGTAGGAAACAAGAAGCTCAAAACTTGTTGAACTGCTCCAATTAAATAATCCTAGATCTTGATGTGCTTCCTGTGAGTTGTTGCAAGCACACATTTGACTCCTTTCTAAAAGTTCAGATGAAAAGGAAGCAAAATCCCAAAATTAGAGTGGTAATTAAAATTTGATTTTGATCAGTAGTTGCTGTGATGGTCATTAAGAGACTGACATAGGGGGTGGTTGGGGGATGAGGTGAAGGGGGTAGTGGGGAGATTTTAAACAAATGTTGTTTAGAAGCATTATCAAATTACAAATATCAATCATGGGTCAATGTATGAGCAATTATTATATTAAAAAAATTCTTGGCAGGCAGCCCATATGGGTGTAGACAGCTTTGACTCCATCAGAGCTTGGCTTTCATTTGATTTTTGCAAACATGTTTTTAGTTTTTTTACTTTGATTGGTTTCAAAGATCACCAGACAATAGCTGGGTAGACACTGCTTATCACTCTGTAAAACTTGTTGAAGGATGACTTCGACCTTCTGCACAACTTAGAGCACATCATTTCAAAAGCAGATATGTAAGGAGGGAGACATGGCAACACTGGTGTCTGCACCAGGGGTTCTCATGCTGAATGTGGAAGAGACAAGGCTGTATCCTCCAGAACTGCGGCGCACTGATCAAGGAGGGACAGATGAAGGAGTTCTGGGCTTGCCTTTGTTTCTTTGATAAAGAATAATGACTCACTAGCATGAACAACAAGGGTCAATGTGGCAAAATAATGCAAGAAAGATAGTGGTTTTAGCTTTTGTGTACCAGCTGTGTGTTATGGCTGCCAAAAAAGACTAATATGATCATAGGCTGCAATTATAGAGGATAGAAGAAAGCAATCATTGCCCTTTCCCTGCATACCTGGAGTGACACCTTCACTTTCAAGTGCCTAGAGTGCCCCCTTGTCTTTCTGGTCTAATCCAATTCATCTTTCCAAAGTTAACTCAAGGTCACTTCTTCTTGGACACTTTTCCCAACCCTGTGTTCACCAACCATCTTTTATCACTGCCATCCTGTGCTGGCTTAATTGTACAATTACATTTATCATTTTCCCTTGTCCTTTTGCTCATGTGTCCATCTGCCCTGGAGGGTAGGATCCATGTCCTATTTGATTTTGTACCTATAGAAACTGCCTTTCACAGATACTAGGTTCATATTTATGGAATTGATTGGAACAGACTTGTGGAAATATGTTTAGAGAAGATCAAGTGGAAAGATGAGAGGATTTGAAATCAGGTTGAAAGTCAGCTGGAATCAATGGTGCTGCAGTTGGCAATTTGACCAGGAGTGGGCTTCTTCTTTCCAGGTGAAGAAGGCCTCATTCCCTCACAGGAAGCATCATGGAAAGACTGAGAAGGTTCTCCAAGGAAACCAGAAATGACTTGTCCTCAAAGCAATTATGAAAAGGGGAAAAAGAAGCTGTCATGCAAAGAAAGGAGTTATGAATTTTCTTCCTTATTTCAAGTTATTTGGCAATACTGTATAGACAATAACCAATAATTTGCAATATGGAGAGAGGAAGCTGGAATTCCCTTTGTCATAAACCTTTGCTTTTCTGCATATCTTTCTTGCCTTTTGGTGACTGTGGTATCTCAAGTCTCCTTGATTTGGTATTTTAGGAAAAAAGGATGTTTGAGATACTGTCATTAGTATAAATTAGTTCCAACTATCTTCCCTCTTTAATCCCTTAGATAAAGGGAGGCAGAGTTGAACTGTCATAGCTTGGGACACATGAGTGTCCCTTGACTCACCAAGGAAAGATCTATGTTGCTCCCATTAAGACATTGAATGGACAAGAATTATTTCCCCAAAGAAAAATGGAGTTGCATATTTCAGAAGAAAAGGTGATGCAAAATGCAGAACTAGATCATTAGCCATCTACTGAAAGTGCATAGACTGTTCTAGAAATTCTTTTTAACTCATGACAACTCATATGGGGGCTAGCTGAATATTTGTCAAGCACATTGTAGGAAAGATTCAATAATTGAATAATTGTACTATATAACCTACTTCCTAATTGAAACTTTATGACTCTCTTATTTTGAAAAAAGGATCAAGACAATATTCCTTTAGGAGGAAAAATGAACCCATCTTTATTATTTCTATGCACAAGTTTATTTGCAAATATCCAGGATCAACTTGTATATACACAAACAAAAATACATCGATACACAACCCACAGTGCAAACAGCTTGTAATTAAAGAATCAGACTAATGGAACATATTCCCACTTACAACTCTTCCCCACTGCTTGCATTCTTTAAGCCTTCTGTTATTGGGCAATTTAGTCATACACAATAAATACATACACATGTGCAAGGAGATTTAAATATATTTTTCTAAATGTAAATTAAGGATCTTTATGCAACTGCTCTGGGTTTTGAGTCTGGTTTATATTGGCTAAAAGTTGCAGCTGAAAATAATTCCCCAGATAAGGTCATTTCTTCTCATTTGAGAAGTATTGGAAAGGCTATAATAGAATTCGTTTCAGTTTTGAGATATTTGGGTTCTGTTACCTGACAGATATTAATGATGGTTTCTGTCCTGATTATATTATGGGATCATAGAATTCTAAAGGTGGAGGACATGTTAGACATCCTCCAGTACAACTTCCTGGGACACCAAGGAAATTACTTTAGATGGAATTGAGGGACACATAAAATTTGCAGATTTGGGCTATTCTCTGGGAAAGGTAGAGAGAATAATATGGCCTGAAATGTGTTTCTAAATGTAAACAACAATCTAAGATCTGAAATCTTAGACCCTCAAGGGAAATTTACTGATTCAGGTAAAAAATGGCTATCAATTCACCTGTGGCATTTGATACCCTTAGTATCAAAGGGTGCTTCGATTACTTTATTATTAAGGTAATGATTCTTAATCATGGGGAAGGGAAACACAGGCTTCTGGGGATATGGCGGAGTCTGTTATAGCCCTTGTAGGAGTTTCATATAAGTCCTTTCCTATAACTCATCACTTCCAAGTTGAGAGCTAGTGGTTTTGAGGGCATGTGGTATATGTTTGGATTTGAAATAACTCCTGAAATCTGTAGATCAAAGGGTCTTATATGATTACCCCTAAGAAGTAACAATTTAATAAGACATCCTCAAGTTCCTCTACAAGTCTTTGAAGACTTGGAAGAACTGTATGAGCTCATCTCTATAATAGACACAATTACTACAATAGAGTGGGCATAAGATAAATATTATCATTCCTTTATCCCCCATTGTTAACACGATTCCTTCACATACCTCTGAATGCATCTCTTTGTCAAATGCATATTACTCACATTTCATTTGGGTGAGTGGATCATGTGCACAGAAGGAAGTCTAAAAATGTAGCCTTAAAATTATAATAACAAAAAAATTTAGAGATGAGAAAAAAATAAATGTGTGTTACTATTATAGCCAGATACTTAAATTGAAATTCATTTTAATTTTAACATTAAGAAATTATCCATCTACTCTATGAATCCTTGTGGAAGGGAGGATAAAAATTCTTTTTCTGTTTTTCTCACTTTAGAATAATTGACCAGGAGCTCACAAATTAGATCAACAAAAGACACATTAATGAAAAGATAAACTCATGCTAATTATGATAACCTGTTGAGAGCTGGAAGAGATTATACTAAGTGAAAAAAAGGAGGAAAAAGGAGAAGGAGAAAAAAGCCAAATGTTGAAAAAAGTCAGAAGGACAAAGAGCAATATGGAATGGTATCACATACATGCAGAATGTAGAGAAACCGCACAGATAATGATGAGCTTACAAACTAATTCTTGAAAGGTGATTCAGAGGGAAGGAGAAGGAGAAAGACTAAATTTTAGTGCTCTTTTAAATACCTCTACGTTTACTATGTACCCTCTGAACAGAGAACAGTCCAGTTCTGGCTCTGAGTTCTCAGTAACAGAATGCAATTATAATTTAAAAATAAATAAAATCAACCGACAACATTGTTAAGTTTATATTCTATTTTGGCAAGTGATCCTTGTTCTACAGTTATAGTAGCAACACAGTTGTTGTTTTTTCATGAAGAAATTTAATCCAAGAATAAGACTTAAGGAAATGATAGTAAAGTTACATCCTATAGGACAGAAAATTAGAACTGTTTGAATAATGGGAGTTAGGAAATATTACTTTTGGGAAAATCTTAAATTGGCACTTTTTTTTTTTAAATTGAAAAATGTTTTTAATTTTTAATATACTGATGATTACCAGTACCATATATATGGTAAAATTATTGTGTGGGATTATCATTATGTGGAGTTGGGATTATTGTTATGTGGAGTTGTCAATATGGTAATCCTTATGGAAGAAGAAGAGGGTAGATGCAGAAGAAGTTGAAGATTTCACTTTGCTGCAGTCTTCTATTTCTCAACCAGGATAGGAGAAACATGGGTATGCTTAGTGATAATTCATTGAGCTCTATAGTTATAATGTTTTTTCCTTTGTATGTGTATTATAATTCAGTAAATGAAAACATATTCATTAGAGGAACAACAGGAAAGATGTTCTAATCAAAGCCAGAAACTGGATTAGGATTAAGAGCACTAGGATTGAGAAAAAAAATAACCCATGTCTATAAATTGGTGTATTCATAAAATAAGTCAGTCTTGAGTTATTGAGGGTTTGCAAATTTTTCTGTGAAAGGCAAGATAAAGCAAATATTTGAGACTTTGCAGGACACACTAGATATTTTTTCAAGTATTCTTCATTTTTTAGTAATTCTTAAATTATAAGATATAGTTTTAGCTTGCTGTAAAAATATCAGTCGACTTTGAGTGATAATGATGTGTAAGTGTACTTTTACAGTTATAGCTAATGAACTGCTCTGGTGGCAATGGTTGTTAATGTGTGGGGGCAGAAAGAATATAGGAAATTCTCTGTATTTCCCTCTTAATTTTGCGATGAACCTAAGACTCCTAAAAAAAATAAAATCTTAATAAAAAGCAAAAATAAACGACAGACTATTCCCCAGGGCTGTGATTTGTTTACCACTCAACTAGTTGCTGGTAATGCTAAAAAGATTAAAATGTATTTTTTTTCTCTCCACATTCCAATTATTCATTCAACATATTCTTAGAATATCATCTATGTGTTTCAAGAGGATGAGACAGCTATAATCTGTAAATTAGAGTACAATATAATGAGTATCCTGAACAGGTACAGCAATAATATTTGAGAAAAAAAGAAGAACCTGAAACTTTCTCTTTTTGATGTCATCGTTCACTAACTCTTGAAGTGGGTGGGGATTTATCAGCATTTTCCAGAGAGGAAGGGAAAACTCTTTGGTAGCGGGTATACATTGTGAGTGAACCCACACATGTACATATTTATATATTAAATTGCACTAGGTAACTTTGGGTTATATACTAGAACATTGTGAGTTAGAGAGACAGATGATGCTGAAGCAGCATTTCCCAAACTTTTTCCACCTTTTACTACACATAGCTCTATCTGTTTGGGCTACTGGGTAAAACCGCAGAAGTCACTTATGACTGGAAGCCAGGAGCCCCATAACTCATGCTATTCCATGGCAAGTTAGGTGGCTTTGAGACCTGATTACATCACTATGATCCTTAATACACTGTGGCACTTCACTTGGGCAGTTCTGAGCAACTAGAAGAGCACTGATAGAGCTGGAGGGATTCAGGTTAGGATGAATTTTGGTGGCTTTATGTTGCTCAACTATTAGGCTCAAATTCCTGTTCTGTCATCTCCTTGTTAGATGACCCAAGCAAGTTATGTTGAAATGTTTTTAGTTTCACTTCCTCCTCCTTGTAAAATGCTGATAGTACCTGGAAGGGAACTTGTGAAACATAAAATTAATGAGATACTGTATATAAAGCATTTGCTGCAGAGTCAACACTCAACAAATAATTTATTTCTTCTCCACCTCCTTCCAACCTCCATACCCACAGTAAAAAGTCCCTTGACAAGAAAACCCATGCCTTTTCCAATCTTTACATTCACTGCCTGGGGATTTTCTGTAGAACTTGACTGGTTTGGAGAGAAGAATGATAGGTAAATAGGAACCATAAAAATAATGAGTAAATCTATTGCTTTGGCACTTTCACTTCAAATGATGCCTTTTTTTGTTTTCTTTTTTTTTAGGAAGAGAAATTTCATCAACTATTGGAATACTAGATATGAGTTGTACTCTGTGTTAATGTGTCTCTTTCTCCCTCACTCACTTCTCTCTCTCTCACTTTATAAACCAAGGACACACAGAATGACTGGGCCATACCCTGGAGGTGAACTGAGGACTCTGGTTAAACATGGCTATGGAGGAAACGCATCAGCTGACTTCAACAGGAACATCTGTGAGTTCATATTGGCCAAGTCCCTAGAGATTTTCTCACTGCTGAACATGCTACTTCCCAACTGTTCAGGATAGTGGCTCAGAGCTGTGCACATATTTTGAGATACATTCTGCTGATTGGATTATTTTTAAAGCCTATTTCTTATCTAAAGTATTTCCTTTAATTGCTTTATTTTGGCCTGATGCTAGGTCTCAGTGAGGTTGTTCCAAGTCTACAATCACAGACTACAGCTCTCCAAAATTGGAAGTAGCCACCCCATTACTTTCCAGATGAGGAAATTGATGCCTTTTGGGGTGAAAAGTTGCCCGATTCACTCATATATCTCATTCTTATTTCCTTCCCTTCTTTTTGCCCTCTCTTTTCCCCATCCTACCTTTCTTATTTGCTGAATGATTCCCAGATGCCATACACTGTTTTTAGTGCTAAAGATGCAAAGGGTATATGATACAGGCTTCTGAATCCCTAGTCCAATGCAGCAGGAACGATGTAAAGCAATTGTTACTCTAGGCAAGGTAAGTGATTGCATAGGGGGTCACACAAGAGTTCAAGAGAACCCAGAAGATGCCAATTAAATTAGACTTGGAGATTCAGGGGGATTGACTTGAGCAACATCTCAAAGGATGTGTTGGAACTAAGTGGGCTGTGAAAGGACTGAGATGGGCTGGGAAGAGAGAACACAGCTGAAAAAAATGTTCTTCTAGGTAAAGGAAGAATTTTGATGCTCTTTGGTGAAATAGCACTGAATGCACATTTCATCTTCCTGAATTTATTGACTTATGGAAACAGAATGGGAGGAAGGGAGGAAGGGGAAGTGAGAAAGAATTAGAGAAAGAGCATAACATTCTGCCTCAAAGGAGACTCCTGCTCTCCTAGATTGTGCTTGTATGTTATGCCTCTCTCTCCAGTACAAGGAGCCTCATGAGTTACAAACTCATGGAGAGAAAGGGACAATCTTAGAGTCATCAACACCTCTCACAGGTTTCTTCTAATTAGAGCTTTTTGGTTAAACTTGATTCTATGTACTGAGTATAGATCTGAAAGTCTGTAAGAGGCTAGTCCATGTTTAAGCATTCCTATCAAATATTTATTCTAAGGTGTTTTGGTTAAGGAGAATGGGTTGCCTGGTTTTAGGAAATGCAATCCTTCCTATTGATTCAATGAAGATAAATTTTATGGCTGCCACGAATGTCTTCTCTGATTCCTTTTATTGAAGGTGGTACTGTTGAAAGAGCAGTGAGTTCAATAAACAAAGTTAACTCAGTGCAAAGCTTTTACTTTCCTGGCTCCAAGTGGGATCTGAGAGCCAGTGAGATCCTGAGATACAGCCTCCCCATAGGTCATGCCTAGGGGCCTCCATTATCTCTAAGCAGCACACACTCCAGAGCATCTTATTAATGATATTTAATTACATTGAAATTAATGATGTTTTTCATCTGATCCTGGGCTGATTTTACAGCTGGGAGATAAACTGGGCAACTTTGGCTTTTCTCTTTCTCCATCTCAGCTGTCAAGTGCCCCTTTTATCTCTGTTGACTCTCTGCTTTTTTCCAGCTGCCCATTTTTTCCACCTGTTTTTCCTTCTCTGCCTATCACCCCTCCCATTTCCAGTAATAATTAGCTACCCCAAGCCACAGAAATGATTCATTTCCATGTGAGGATTTCTGATGATATGGACAATGCAGTTTTTCTCAACAGAGTTTAATTTGCATATATCCTGGCCATAACTTAATTAGGTTTAAAAGCACAGAAATTGTCAAATGAGCGCTATCTGATAGCTCAAACAATACAATAGTTTTAGCAGACTCTAATCTCATCATTGTATACTTGAGTGCTCTGGGTTTTGCTGATGAAAATCTTTACAGAAGTAGAATGGAGTATTCAATTCATAGGTTTGGAAATTGTTATTATTTCCCAATGAAAATAATGGGGATTGTAGATAGGATTTACTGAACTTGAACTGTATTGATGGTTTTTGTTTTGTTTGAGCAAAAAACAGGTGTTTGGGGGAATTAAACACTTCTGTTGTGAACTGTAATACAATAGCATTGAGAATGAAATGTTTAAAAACTGAGTATAGGGCATGATGATGAAAGTGAATTGGATTGTGAAAATTCTTTAAGAGTTCAAAGTCTTATGCTATTTAAAGGATTCAAAGAGTAAATTGGAAATACACTCTATTTGGATTTTTGTGCTTGGGAAATTGTGAGAAATGCAGTCCTTGAAGAATGATGCGTTGAATTGATAACCCAACTATTGATTTACTAGGACAGAGTCAGAAGTATTACATCAAATAATTTCTCCATTTCTTTGTCTTCTTATATTGAAGAACTTCTTTAATCTCTTCTCTGCTCCCTTTCAGTAAGACCAAACCAGAATTCAGCCATAATAACAATAAAATAATAATAATTAAAATGAAAATACTTCTGTTTCCATCAGGTATGCTTCAATATTTAGATAATTGAAAAGTCCTAATGCATCGGGCCCTAGAATACATATTTTTTTTTCCTGTTTTTCCATATTCTCTTGCCTTACCCTTTCATTGAGTGTATATTTATAGACATTTCCTAAACACAGAGTACTAAGATAGACACTGGGGAAACAATGGTTACCCAAACATAGTCTCTAGCCTTAGAGGTTCTATAATCCAGGAGATAAGGCCAATACCATATAACAGAAACATCATATAAAAATAGAAATGTGAAACTATAATGATGATACAGACTAAGAAGGACTATATATAGTGCTAGTAGAGTTTATAGAAGTGAATTTTGACCTGCTCCAAAGAACCAGGAAAAAATTTCCCCTGGAAGCCACTGTGTAATTGAGATCTGAAGGCCCAATAGTATTTGTTGGTTCAGGAAAGGTGGTAAAGGGATGTGTTTCCCAAATTATATATGCCCCATGTGCAGTGATTTCCTACCTGAATGGAAACATATGAAAGTACAACTCAGCCTAACCTACATCTCCTAAGAGTTTCTGTTTCTTTGGTTATTTCTTCTTTCCTTTTGGGTGATGAAAACCTTCGTTCTTGATATTCTAAGAGGTCAGTAAGATTTTTCTGCCTGAGATATGATCCCCAAAGTAGAGAAAGAAAAAGGCAGGATAGATTCCCTGTTGACAATCACCCTTTTCTCATTGATTTGTCCTGTCAGGGTTGTTTAAGACCAAAAACTTTCAGCTTGGAGATGAGCTATGGGGAACTATGTGAGGTTACCATTTTCTCACTGACAGCTAACTCAGTAGAAAGAATCCTGTTTAGATTCAGAAGATTGGGCTTTGAAGAATGAATCACTTAACAAGTCTGTGTCTCCATTTTCCACGTTTAATGGGGTAGTTGTGAGGTTCAAGTGAGAGCAATGCAGAGAACACAGTTCATTTATTTAAATATGTAAGGAACCATTTTATTGTTATTACTTATTCAGAAGTTCTGGGCAGGATCAGCACACTTTTCAAATAAAATTTTAGAAGGGAAATTTATATCAGTATTCAGGATATATTTTTTTAATGCATGTTTTAAAAATAGAATAATGATATACTGTCACCTCAAAGTAAGAATAGAATGAAAGGGTGACCTGGACCACTTGTGCTGTGGCATGTCCCACTGCTGTGTTTATTAGGAAATGGGTCATTTGGGGATGTCTGCTCACCAACTTGACTCTATTTAAAGTCTCAGTTCAATTTAGTATCCACATGTGGACACAGCTGGTGTTGACCAAAACAGAATTGGATCACTTTCTCAGATGACTCAGATCTTCAAAGTACTTCAACTGAGATATCAGAGAAGTGAGCACGAGGTCATCTCTGCTTTAAACAATGACTTGATCAGAATGCATCTCCACTAGGTCTGACACTAACATGATTTAAGATCTACTGGGTCTCACTGTCCAGAAGGGACTGGAAAAGAGGGGGTGTCTAATTTTCATTCTAGCTCTAACAGTCTATGTCAAACATTTATTTAATAACAATAGAGAGGCATCAGAGTCTAGCAGACATAAGTTCTTTTTATTTTTTCTTTTAGAAAATTAAATACTTTAGTGTTACATTATTTACAGGAAGAACAAATTTGTAAGCATCTGCTGGAAAATTCAAGAGAGGGTAAATTCTGAAAATCTATCATTAAGCAAGGAAGCATAAGTAGAAATTACTTCTAAGGTACTCATGAATGCTAATTTCAGATTTGAGAGGTCATTGATAACATGTTTATTTGATACCATGCCTTTGTCCTATTTTAGTCTACTTAAATGTTAAGGGTGTTTCTAGTTCCCATAATAGCATTTTAAGGAAAAATTACTTTTCCCAAACAAAAAAAGTAGTTAGTGAGTAGAGTTTCATTAAAAACAAAAATTACTTTATTGAGGTGTGATTGACATACAAAGAGCTGTACATATTTAATGTATACATCTTGATGAGTTCAAGATAAGTATACACCTGTGTGAAATCATTCCCATGATCACCTCTAAAGGTTTCCTCTCACCCTCTTTAGTTATTATTACTAATAATTTTGTGATAAGAACTTCTAAAATAATATCTAACCTCTTTGAAATATAGTATACAGGAGCATGAACCATACAGTCTTGCTCCTTGTAGGCACTGTGCTGCACAATAGATTTTCAGGATTTCATCATTTTGTATAATCAAAACTTTGCACCCTTTTGTCTAGTACTTCCTCACTACCCCTCACTCCAACCCTGGTAACCAACTTGTACTCTCTGCATCTCTAGCCAACAGACTGGATTTTTATCTCTGGCTGTTTGACCTTGAGCAAATTACCTAGATCTCCAGGTCTATTTTCTATTTTATAAAACAAAGTTATAAATACATACCTTTTCAGGATTTTCTTGAAGCAGCTTGGCATAAATATGAAATTTATGCCTGAGTATATTAAGCGCTAAATAAATGTTCCATATCTTTCCCTTCTCACTGAAGCTCATATAAAGCTATTTGCTCTATTTTAGCTTTTTGTGCTTTAGCTGGTCATCTAACTGATAATTTCTTGAGTATGAAGAAGAACCACTGATTTCTGCAGAGCTATGACATATAAAATGTTTGAATTTCTTCAACATCCCGAGAGTGAAATAAATTTCCATTACTTGCAATTATTTCACTTGTAATAATTAGATATCAATCTTATGACTCATGATATTGCCTTATATTGAAATATAAGGAAGAAAAATGTGTTGGAAGGTAAGAGGAAAATGAGTATAAGATATTAAAAAGTTCCCTGTTCATTTCTGAAATAAATTTAGTGTGCTTGTTTTTGAAAGAATCACTGCTTCAGGGGAGAAAAGAGAAAATCTATTAAAGGGGAAAAAGTTTCTGAAGAAGTTGAGAGGTTCTTTTTATTTCCTTAAACAAATTCTTCCAAGGATTGGTTCTTGAAAAACACAGTTATCCAGCTATAAAGTTGTAATAGAAAATAGTAAAAGCAATGAAATGTACAATTAAGGATCACATACCCCAGATATCTTCTAGTTCATTAGTCATCCTCCTATCTCAGCCCAAGAGATTTCTCAATCTCTGCTCTTTACTCCCAGTCTCTACTACAGTGAAACCGATGATAAGGTTCACTCTTTTTTATGGTCTTTCCTTGCACAAAGCAATGATCTCTTAAACATGAAGTTTAATGCTCCCTTAGGAAATGCTGTACATTTTAGACATTTTTCTGCTTGGTAGCATTCTCTTTTTCTAGTTAGTGGTTTAAATTAAACCCATTGTCATAAGGATTTTACTGGGCTCACCAGTAGAAAGGATTTTCAAATCTAATTGTGTGAAATTGGGGGGAAGGGTCCTAGACATTTTGAGATTGCTTGATGTCATTGAAAGCACATGATCGAGGTGTACACAGAGACCTCAAACTGTTAAGGGGTGCATGTTATAAAAATGGTCCTGCCATTTGTGCTTACAAAAGCAAAGAAAGCAGACTCTTAGTGAAAAAGACCTTTAATTAATGTGGAGAGACAGAGAGAAGGGGAGGATAAAAGAGGAAAAGAGAGAAGAGAAAGGGGAAGGGAGGGGAGGGAGGAGAGGGGAGAGGAGGAGGGGAGGGGAGAGGATATAATGGCTGCATATATTTTATCCTTTCTAGTTGACTGTGTTTTGCTTTAGTTACGTCTTTCTTTTCTTTTCACTGTATGGAAGTTTTTTAGTTGATGTAGTCCCAGCTCTATGTGGTCTGATTCCCCCCCCCCCCGCCCCTTGCTGTTGGGTGCAAATTCCTTAACACATAACTAAATTTTATGGCATTGAATGCTTTCTCCAGCTGGGCACGGTGGCGTGTGCCTGTAAGCAACAGCTTATGGAGTCACAGCAGGGTTTGGGGATCATGGTTTGAGTCCCACTTGGGGCAACATAGCGAAACGTAGTTCCAAAAGAATATAGCTGGACATGGTGTTGTGCGCCTGTAATCCAAGCTACCTGGAAAGCTGAGGCTGGGGATTACTTGAGTCTGTGGTACCCTGGGCAATATGAGCCTGTGGTTCCATGGACAAAAATAGTGAGACCTAGACTCAAAAAACAAAAAGTTTTATTGATGTTTTCTTCTATATATTTTATGATCTCAGGCTTTATATTGATATCTTTGATCTATTTTTTATTTGTATTTATTTTGTTTTTTTATTATTAATCATTTTACATATTGATATTATATGTATATATGTGTATATATATTTATATTACCTCATTGCATTTCCTGGGGTTCTCCCTCCACCATATCCCCTGTGAACCTGATCTTGTGTTCTTTGATCTATTTTGAGTTGATTTTGGTTAATGTAAGTATAAGACCATGAGCTTGCTTCATTCTTTTACATGTAGCTGTCCTGTTTTCCCATCGCCATTTTTTGAAGATACTATCTTTGTTTCATGCATATTCTGACTCTTTTGTCATAAGTTAAGTGACTTTGCATATACATGTTTATTTCTTGACTCACAGTTCTATTCCATTAGTATGAGTGTGTTTTTATTCCAGTACCAGTCTTTTTATTATTATGTTTTTATAACTTAAACTCTGGGAGTATATATCTCCACACTTTTTCTTCTTTCTCAAGATTGCTTTTGTTATTTAGTTTTCTGTGATTCCATGAGGATGTTAGTAGTATTTGCTCTCTTTTTTTTTAAGAAAAACTTTTTTTTGGAATATGCATTGAATTTTTATTGGGACTATGCTGAATCTGCTTTGGGTAGTACAGTCATTTTGATAATGTTGATCCTTTCGATCCATGAAGAAGGAATGCTATTTCATTTCTTTGTACCTTATTCCATTTCTTTCATTAGTATCTTATAGTTTTCTTTTAACAGCCTTTGTTAGCTTTACTCCTAAATATTTATTTATTTATTTTTGGTATAATAGTAAATGGAATCACTGTCTGAATTTCTCTCTCTTCTATCTCACTGTTTGTATATGGGAAAACAACTAATATATGTGTGTTGATTTTATACCCTGCCACTTTGCTAGACTGATTGTTTCAATTAACTATTCAATGAAATCTTGAGTTTTCTCTATGTGTGTTATATTATCATGTCATCTTCAAATAATGATTATTTCTTTTTTCCCCAATTTGAGATCTCTGTTGCACTGGGTGGGGGCCTACAGTGTCTTGAGGTAGTTAATGAGATCTCTGGCCACTCTGACTCTCTCCCTGATGCTGGTCTGGGATCTTGCTGGTCTGAGTATGTGCTGGTAGAATCTCATGGTGCCTGCTTTTTGGAGTTTGGGCATAGTAGAACAAAAAACATTCTTGCTCTCAGGAAACATGTATATAAATGAACAACATAGATAAAATCCATGTCCTCATGGAACACTTATTTCCATTATTATCTCAATTACAGTTCAGGTGAAAGCAAATTGTCCCAGATTATGTGGTAATTACCTCAGTACTCCATTTCACTGCTCTTGTGGACTTGATCAGTTTTAAGGACCCACTGGGATCCCACATAAACATTCCTTTAAAAATAATTAAATTTGGAGAATGGAAGATAAAGCAAAATATTTTAAATTATTATCATTATTATTATTTTGGTCTGTTTTGTTCTGTTCTCAGTAGAAAATATTGAAGTGATATAATTTCTGCTTTGGTAAATGGTAATGAGCCTTTACAATTCAGTATTACATGGGATTTAGGGGGTTGTCAGTATAATTGTATCCCCAAAGTTCGTGAATTATTCAGTGAACTAAGAATTTATTTCATTAACTCAAACTGCACAGATATGGCCAACACACCCAATGGTCATTGATGTGTATAAACTAAGCACCAGAGGGTATGGTGGTATGGTAGATCAGTAATTCACAAAGGCAACCCTTGATCTTTATCATTTGGGAAGCAGCTTTTCCCCCCACCCCCCACCCCTGCATGCCTATACAACCCAAATTTTTCAGCTAATTGCATTTTCTCCATCACAAGCTTATAGCTGTTAGTTGATGAGTTATAGGAAGACTGTATTATTTAATCTTTGAACCTATTATGAAGGAGCCCTATTATGAAGCACTGTATAGTAGAGAGGATATTGAAGCTTTAGTATTGATAGTGAAAGCACATTTTTAATTACATAACCAGTAACCTGTAACCTTACATAACCTGTAACCTTAATGAATCCTAGGACTTAAGATATGTAGATTTGGTATGTTGGATATTATCGTGAATATCCCTGAAATATAACAATAGCCCATTTGTTTCCTTGTGTGAATTCAAATTAGCTGTTATTGCAGATGTATCTATACATCTATCTCTATCATCTTTATCTGTGTTCATTAAGGCCCTTATAATAGTGATATACATTTACTGTGCGCACAAATCACTTACTAAAATTCATATCCTGATTTACAAGGTCTGTGGAGGGTCCTTTAAGTCTGGGGGGAGGCTTGATGATGATGCTGGTCCTTACAGCATAGAGAAACAGCAGTAGTTGGAGAGTTAACCTGTCAGGCCACCCATGAATCACAGTTTAGGACAGCTTTGTTTTTATTTCTGCACACCCAGCAACGTTAATTAAGCTTTTAAAGAAGGAATCTAAAATTTATAGTTGTAAGTCAATGTAATTTATGAAGAAAATATCTGCAGCAGTGATGTTCACAATTTGGGCTTAAGGAGAACTCAATTGCATTGTAAACTTCATAGATGTCAGCGAGCCCTGGAACATATCTGGAGAACTCAATTGTATTGTAAACCTCATAGATGTCAGCGAGCCCTGGGTCAGTCACTTCAGGTACATTTGGATCTTATTTGGATCTTACCACCTCTGAGACACAGATAAGTTGAATATTTTGCTGACACTTTTTACATATAATTTAAATAGGGAACTACACCATCCGGATGCATAAGGCATTGTGCTGAATCAGAGTTCTTAGCCTGGTGGGAAAATATCCATCTAATCAACTGGTTTCACTTTGTCCTTTAAAAACCTTAGAGATTCATTGCTTCATATAATATATATCCAAACTAAAATTATTATGTATGATTATGATACATGTACCTACTATCAATGTCATTACCATTATTACCCAGAAGAAGCAATGTTGGTATTTCTGACAAGCACTTATTAAGATTAAGGAACATATTGTGTACACATGGGTATATGAACCAAGGCCTGACACTAGAATATTATACAAATGATTCATAATAATAGCATAGAACAGGTGATTGAAATATCAAATTAAATGAGTTATCACAGTTTTGCTAGATGCTTAGTACAAAGTGAGTATGCAAAAAAGTTGCTATCAAACAATGGGCTTTACAATTAATGTTGTAGAAATCTGAAGTATTTATTGGTGAAGGAAATATCGACAGATGAGGCAGGGGGAGATTTTTTATAACTCCTAGAAGGAGTGGAACCTCAGTGGTTAAGATAATGTCTCTGGAGTCCTACTGTTGGGACTTGATTTCCTGCATTTGACTTCACTGACCACAACCAGGCTTTGAGAATTTACCTGAAGTAACAGTAACTCTGAGAAGAATTTGAGTTTCTACATCTGCAAACTGGTGAGGAAATAGCTTGTGATATTCAAAAGGTTTTGAGAGAATTAAATGAGACTGAAAACACAGTATACTACTTGATACATAGTAAATGTTCAGTGATCAGAACTAATTTTATTGAGCATGTTCTATAAGTATTACTTATATGTCCACTCATTTCTTCTTCAGATGATCCCTCTGAGGTGTGTGGGTGCATTATTATTTTAGTTCTAAAGATAAGAATAATGTGATTCAGAGAACTTAAATGTCTATTTTTGAAATTTTGAGGCATTTTATTAAAACCAAGGTATTGTTCTCAAACTTGTGTTCTTTATAAAATCATACCAACTATATAAATGTCAGTTTTACTTATGACCCAACTAGTACTATTTTTGTAGCTATTATTACTGTTGTTATTCATATTATATGCTTTTTTAACATTTTAGAAAAGCTAACCAAATTACAATGAAGAGGACTGCACTCTAGTGCAAATGAAAGTTGAAATGCCTGGCTTGAGCGAGAGGTCCCAGGGTCAGTTTGGCTGAATAGAGAGCTCATGGAATGAAGGAGTAGAAAGAAAGCCTAGAAAGAGAATTTGGTTCAATTCCAAGAAAATATTTAATGTCATACTAGTATAAGAAGGCTTTGTTCTAAGTAGCCTGAAATCCTTTAATGGAGAATTTAAAATATTTTTTGGAACAAGAATGATTATATTTCATCAGTGTTTAGAGTAAATTACAGTGAAAAAGAGAGAGACACAGGTAAACAAACCAGTTAAACATCTACCTGGATAGTGGTACATTCTTTCCTTCATACATTGATTCCCCAAACATGTGCTCTCCCCATCTGAGCAGTACAACTGTCTTTAAGACAGCAGATGCCATCACAGACCCACATGGTCTATACACTAGAAATACCCCCATAAAATGTGCTGGAAATTAGTGAGGCTAATGGTATATCTTGTGAGATCCATCTTCTTGGTTTATAACCTTGGCTTATATATCAGAAATATATCAGAAAATAAAAACTGGGAGGATAAATCATACTCCTTAGACATTCTTCTTCTATGTGACTCACTTAGTGGGTTTGTGATGGAAGTAACTTTTATGGTGGGGAAATTCCTATCAGTCACAGCTTTTTAGAACTGCCTGTTGATGACATACATAGCACCATAATGGCAGTGCTAAAATTGACTTTTACTTCCTTAAACCGTCATTGTATTGAACCATGTAACCAGAAAATCACAATGTGGTGATCTTTCTCTGCACTAATCCTTCCATGAGTGCTTAATGACTTGTCTGTTCATCTTGAAGATAATAAAACTTGCATGGAGGTAATAACTGTACTGGTGACTTTACATAAATCATTATTTGTAAAAGTGAAGGAAAACCTATAGATAGGAGCCAAGGACTGGGATTGCTCAACTTTCAAGTATTAGCTCTGATAATTGCTGTGACTGCATTAGGAATGCACTGAACAAATAGATGCAGACCAAAAAAGTAAATATTATCTCTCAGAGTGATCAATAGAACAGGTTCCAATTCAGGAAAGCAATTATTAAATATCCTAGCAAGCTTTGATGGAGTAAAAGAAAACTTTACAGAAATACCTAATAAGAGAAAAACTGGGAAACAGGTGAAGATTTATAGAAACAAGGAGTCATTAGTTATTCACAGCTAAAATGTATGGAAATGTGTTGCAAAAAAAGGTGTCCTTAACAAATAGTCATTAATACAACCCAACTTACAATTTCAAAACTAGTTACTTCTAATATTTTAAAATTATGGCTTCAAAAAAGATAGTTTTATCAGGGCAAGAGACTATTGCTTTCCCATATGAGAGCCTTCCATCCTGTTTCTCAGCTTCTCCCTTTTCACTTTCAGCCATTATATAACAACTTTATTTCTCAGTATCCTGCTAATCTAAGAGAACACAAACATATTCTTGAAGCAAATACAGAGCATTTCTCCCCAAACACAGATTCACAAGTAAACAAGGCAAAGAGAAATTGAAGAATTAGGATGTAGCACTATATTTAGGCCAGTTGCCTGATTTCCATTACATTTATCCTAATTTCTATTAGGATTTTGTCCCTGGGGCTAATGTAGTTGTTCAAGAACCTAAAAAAATAAATAAATAAAAGCAGAAGCCTGCAGGCAGGTGACTAAGGCAACAGAACATACCTTCAAATTAATCAAAAGGAAGCGGGGTTAGTTGTTGTTAACCTTAGAAATAATAGCATTAAAAGCACACTGCAGATATAATCATATTCATGGGTTAGCAAAGGATTTGGAGCCTGGACAGTATGTTTTTTATTTTTTAATTTTCTATTTTATTATTTCGCCTTTAAAATTTTTTTTTAATTTACACCATTTTCTGCTTCCTTCTTCATGCTGCATGCTCCTTGTTCCTCTACTTTCTCCTCCCATTCTTCCATTCTTTCCTTCCCCTCTCCTTCACGTTTTCTTTCATTCCTTCTTTCTGAAGTATTGCTGTCTACCTGTATTTCCCTGATTTTATCTTAGAGATATTTTTAGGACATAGATTATGTCACATTCCTTCTCTGAAAACACTCTATTCTGGTTTTCCCATTTATCCAAGTCTAAGCTGAAACTCTACAAAGGATGTAAGCTTCCACGAGATCCAGTTGTGTTCAATTGTTGAGCTCTTCTCTTCTATACAAAGACAGCATACATCTCCCAGCATACTGCTTCTTTCATTGGTTCCCCCATTACCTGAATGACTGGCTCTCAGTTTCTTCAGGCATTTGCTTAAATATCACAGTGGCCAATAGTATCCCTTTTTAAAAATGAAGTCAGATGGCTTCATAAATATATGGTATATGGGAAAAACAAACAAAAGGCCAGGAGGAAAACTAAAGACCTCAGCTGGGGCGGGGGAATAGATAGGAGTGGTCAAGGAGGGGAGGTGGTGGGAGATCCCTGGTAAATAGAAAAATGTGTAATATATGCATATATATTATTTATGTAAAAAAATGAAACCAATTTCCATCCCACTCCTCAACTCTGGTTTTCTCAATTTACTTTAGTCTATTATTCCAAACATATTGTATGATTTAGTTGTTAAGCTTCTTGTTCATATCTTTTTCTACCATTATAATGTAAACTCCATTAGAATGGGATATTTACTTCAGTGATTTATTCCATGAGTTCAGAATAATTCACGAGAAAAACAGAACCCAATAAATATCTTTGTTGTGTTTAATAAATTAACCTATTTTCAAAGAGGGATATTCAATGAATTAGAATACAATACAATGGGCAAGTGTGGTTGAAGTCTGTAGCTATTTTAAAAGCATTCACTAGGAATATTCATTCTCTAGTGGACTAGGAGTGGTGATGAACTTGAGGAAATATTCTGAGATATGGCAACATTAGTGTGGGATTTAAGAGTATTATTAGGAGTTCATCAGGAAAACTTGACTAACAAGAGGTAGGGAGGACATTTCAGGTAGAAAGAACAGATGTCAAAATCTTGTGCAACGATTCAAGCCAGATGGTGGCTATAATAGTAAAGAGAGTGCAAACAATTTTAGGTGTATTTCAGTGAACCTGAAAGGTAGAAGTTGTAGTTAAGTTTCTGTAGATAGAACAATAGAAAAAAAAAATTGTGATGATTCTTACTTGTAAAGCTAAAGGAATTATATTTACCTTGAAAAAAAAAAGTATTCATTGAAAGACATTACAAAGAGGAGGAATTATCAAATTTGAGTTTTAAATATTGTGATAGCAGACACTGGATAGGAGACAAGTATCTTAGATGCTAAGGTTTTACAAGGTCCTGGTGGTGACCTCAGTGAAGGCACTGTAATCAGAAAGCACCGGGGTCACATTCTGAGGAAGATTTTAAAAGAAGATCTCACATGAATCATTAATTGTGAGCACATGAGTTCCAGGAAATATATATCGAATATAATTCTGATATATTTTAATTTTAGTGGACCAGTTGGATTGTGACTCTATCCATTGTAAATGGAAAAGAGGTAAAAAAAAAAGCTTGGGGAAATAAAATTTTTTTTAAATGTGGAGTTTGGGGGACTTTAGAACTCCCAATAGGAGTTAAAAGGTAATTAAAAAATAAGTGAATTATGTGAGTAGAACTTAGGATAAGTCTCTGAGGGAAATGATAGAGATTTGAGCAGTGATGGTTAATGACAGTTAAATCATGATGATTAGTGTCATGGCCCCATCAGAATCTGCAGACTGATAAGAGAATGAAGGTTAGCATTTTGAGGAAAGTTAATGTTTAATTGTCAGGTAGAGAAAGTATTCTCTGTTAATGGGATATTGCATAAAAGGTCCAAAATTCAGGAGAATGTGGAAGGAGAATGGTAACATGGTTGTTAAAAAAAGGGAGGAATAGCCACCACAGTTAGCCACTGTGGGAGGCCAGAGAAAATAAGAAATGGAGGACCCCAAATTTGTCCAATTTACTAGAAAAAAAATCAGAGGAGCTGTGAGGATACAGTCAAACTACAGTGTATTAAGAAGTCTAAAGTATATGATGAGTAGAAGATTATAATTATAGATGAGTCTTCAAGAAACCAGCTGTGAAAGGGAAGCTAAGGAATAAGCAGTGATTGAAGCTGTACATAAGGTGATGAGAAGGCTATTTCTCATCTCATATACAAGAAAGACTTGTTGGGCAAATAGAAGCAATGTTGAAGATGGTTTGAAAATGAGGTAGAGGATTAGTTTGTTCTTGTTGCTGCCCTGATGGGCTTATTCTGTGCAGGAAATGATAGGAGTAGAAATATAGATAATAGGTAGGTAAAGGCATTAACCCTGAAGAGGAAAGGGATTTCTTGTTTCTTAGAATTGAGAGGCATGGTTGCTGATGCTTATACATGAATATGTAGGGGAAATTCAGGTTTTAAAAAATTAGTATGTAATACTCCTACTATCTCTTGGTCCCTGAATTCAGAACCAAATGAAGACCAGCACAATGAAGTAGCAAGATGAAACTCAACTGAAAGCTTAATAAATGGTAGCTATGAAGTGTGGAATTCTCTAGCCTAAAATGAAACAAACACACAAAATCTGGATAAGTTGACAAGCTTGCTCACACAAAATGGGCCTTTCCTGCACAGTAAGAACTGCTGCACAGATGCCAATGTGTACTGTCTACAGATAGACACTTTCAAGAAGAGCAGAGGTTTTACATGATCATAGCCAGATCTTTTCCCAGTGGTAATTAATCATGGAACCATGAGGCCAGTGATATAAAGTGTCCTCTTTTCAATAGAAAAGGTGGTGATATTGAGGGCATTGCCTTGTTTGTTATTTGTAACGATGTTCTTCCAGTGAATGACAGGGGAAACATAAGGGGTAATGGCTGGGAAAGCATATAAAGGGGTAAATAAGTATGGGTAATGGAAAGAAAGAAAATGTGACTCAGGGATATGTGTGGAAGAATTTCTAAGGGGAATTAAAGTCCATTGGTGACCTTCCACCATTCTAGGAACTCTTAGGTTTCTTTGATTTTCTTGACTCTTCTTGGAGGTTGCCCCTCTATGCTGACTTTGTTTTTTTTTTTTTTTTTGCCTGGGCTTAGGGTTTTAGATTTGTTAGTGAATGTGAAACTCTATATCCATTTCCATGCCTTATTTGGGGAATATTTTCCCCCTATATTTTGATTTTAGACCAACAAAATTATCAAATATGAGCCCGTACTTAAAAAGACTTAGAGAACATTTTAGAAAATTAAACTATGTATCCAGCACTTTCTTGTGATTATGTTCCCTAGTCATTTCAAGCTACCAATATACAGGTCTTCTCCTTGAACCCTAACACATTTGAGGAATTTTTGATATGATTGTGGGTCCTAGAATTTAACCTTCCTGAGATAATCTGGGATAATTCACTGAATTCTTGTATCATCATCTGGTGTTAGAAGAATTTTGCATGAAGATTGCATGTGAGTGAGGTGACTTCTTTTTTTAAAACCTCTGTATCACAGTCAGGGGAAATTACTTAGTTGTTTCTTATTTCAAGTTTAATGAATTTAGTCTTTTGACTATAAAAGTCAAGAAGTCTTGTCACCAGTCTTTCTTGGTTTGAGCTGGTTGCCTGCTTGAATAAGGGTAAAGGACATAGGAAAGACAGAGAGAAAACATAAATTAATAATGCAAAAGTCTTCCTGCCACTTTACCCCATCACTACCAATCAAAGATGATTTGTCCATGCATCTCTGCCTCCCAAAAGGCCACTAGCTAGTCTGCTAAGCCGTTCCATCTAAGTGAATATGATCATTCAAAAGAGTGAGGGAAGCCTTTTGAGCTTTTATAGTCCTCATTGATGGCAAATGTGTCCATTTCAATAGTGGCCTTCTGGAGAAAATGTCTAATTTTGTTAGTCATTCAAAGAAATGTCTCTAGTGACATGCAGCTCATTATTGTAGGTTCAGAGAGAAATGGTGAGGCAAAGTCAGTGGGCAGGACAGTGCAGGATTATGTAATTACAAATAATACTTGAGCATCAAATTATTCAGCCCATAGCAAAATGGGTCTGTGAATGTAACTACCTTCACACAAATCACCAAAGTACTGATATTTACTTACCAATTTAAAATACAGGAAGACAGGAAGCACATTTTTGTCCATGGTTTCCTTTGAACCTGAATTCTAAACTCATACGGAGAATGTTTCCATTGAAAGAAACTTAGCTCCCTCTTCTTTTCTTCACTATAAGAAGTCGTTTAAAAAACATAATACACAATTGTAGCTACTTGCTTTTCAACGGCAGGTAAAAAAGTCTCCACAAACTTAGGATACCAAGTATTTTCCAGGTACTGCTCAAATTTATCAGATTTTTTTTAACAGAGGAAATAACTTTATCATCTCTAAGCTGCATTCATGATCATCACTATGGAGTTTACAGAAAAAGAGTACTAACCTTTGGACTTAGGGACACATCAAAATCACAGGTTGATCACTTACTGTGTGTGATTTTGGGGAAGTGGCCTGGACTCTCCAAGCATAATCAGCTCACCTGTAAAATGCTGATACTCTAACTGACCACACAGGATTATTCTGAGTATTAAAAGAAATCTTGAACTATAGATCATATAGATAATATCTCACTTAATCCTCCCTAGTAGAACAGAATCTCATTAACATTACCTATTGCTTCTTGCTATATTAAAGTGAGTTTCCCATTTAGGTCTTAGGTTCTAAAACCTCATTGTGTATCTGCTACATGCAGACTATTCTGCTAGCAGATATTCTTCCCATTCTGCTAAAACCATGCAACCAGAAATCTCATGTCTTATAACAGTCGATCAATTAAGGTCAAATCTTTGAGTTAAAGTGCATCTAAAGCCAATGTATAGCTGTGGTATGAGTTTTAGACCATCATTTCCCTGATTCAGGAGTATATGCTTTTATTTCTGAGTTCCAGATGATTAACCTTATTGAAAATATTATTTTCTTTTACAAACTGTTCTCCCTTCTGTATCCATCACCATGCATTGTGCCCCCATGCCAGCTACTTGTGCCAGAAATAGGAAATCATATTTGCTTTCATCCATAGTCTAAATGCCACATTCAATCAGTGACTAAATCCTGTCAATTCCCTCCCAAAATATATCTCAGATCTGTCCCCTTCCCTCCATCGCCCCTACCACCCCAGTCCAGACGTGCACCATCCTTCCTTGGAACTATTCCAACAGCTTTCCAAATGAATGATGTCAAACCAACTGAAAAAAAAAAAAACTTTACAAAATGTATCATAACTCAGCCTCTATTTAAGGAAAGCAAGGTCGTTGTAATATATTTAGGAATGTCTCTATTCCACTGTCTCCTTTTTTCACTTTTGGATTATTAAAGTAGTTGAGGTACCTGTAAAATTCAGTTATGTGGAACTCCTTATTTCCTGACAGTACTGAGCAAAAAAAGAGTACTCTTCTAATGTATTTACTCAAGATTGATTTTTGCAAAAGATTGTTCCCATTTCTAGATTGGGTTTGTGACTCACAGAGTCTTTTTGTTCTGGATGCTTTGAAGAGCCAAGTAAAAGTTCCTTCAAGCCCAGCAGTTAATTGTCACAGTGATGCCTGTTTGATGACTCCATATTTATTTTAAGAGGAACTGCATCCCTTTGGGCCTGCCAGGATGAGTTAGCTGTGAAATGCATTCCTAAATAGCTAAATGATTCAGCCCAGGATCCCATATATGAGATTGACTTTGTAATGCGGCTCCATGTCTCTCTGTTGGAAAGTCTATCTATTTCAGTTCTGTGCTTTATTTTATAATTCAATATTGCATATGAATAGGTAATGGAGGGAAGTTTTCCTGCCTCACAAAACCCATGTTACAACCAATGCATCGTTAAAACTTTGCCCAGGTACTTGGAAGCCTCCTCTGACGAGGACTCAGTTATATAGGGCCAATGTATCTGAAAACATTCAGAACTGCACACTGCAGTTTGAAAATAACAACTAGGATGCTGTTGAACTGAGAAACCCCCAAGAGGGTACTTACCTCCTTTGCATCAATAAAGTACAACAGCTTCTTATCAGAGGCTGACTTTTGCTTACAGCTAGAAATCTGGCTAAACCCAGTTTCTAACCACTTAGAGACTTCAAATAATTCCCAAATTATACCTTCCTTCAAAGGGAATATGCTCTAAATCAAGTGTTTAATGTTAGGAAAATAATAATTCACATACTTGTACACTTTAGTAGCCTGTTTTAATTTGGAGACAAAGCGAAAGGAGAACAGCACAGATTGTACCCTGGCCCCTGGCCTCCCCACACCCCACCAAAGTGCTCAGGAAATGTGCTTTTTTTTAAAGACTAAAGACTTAATCAGCACTGAACCCCATAGCGGCTCAACTGGGCATTTTGCTCAGCAAACAATATATTAAGGGTAAGAATGCTGGTGTATTTGTGAGACAGTGGGAGACCCGGTGATATAAACTTGCTTGCTGACAGGTAAGGGTCCATACACCAGCTAAGTTTTCAGTCAATTCTCTAGGTGTGAGATGTTTGATTTCTACCAAAGAGCCACAGGCTACAAGTAGACTGTGCATGATGCCTATGGTGCACCTTATTCTGGGGCCCACCAGAGGATTCTGAGGGGAAAGCAATCCTTAATTTTGATAAAATAAGCGACTTGGGGAGGGGTGGCAAGCACCCAATATTTCCAGGAGACAATAAAACAGAGGACTTGAGATCTCCGTGTGTATGTGAATGAACCTTCTCTCCCATGGAACCAAACTGTGCTGTGTACAATTGCTGGAAGAAGGGAGAAAACTGTCCTTCGGGTAATCTTTTTCTAAATTCTGTGTTTTAGATAAGAAACCCCAGATGAGAAAGACTGGTTTAAAGTCATGACACTCAACTTCTAATTTTGCTCTGTCACCAACCCATGAAATTTTGTGCAAGTCATTTAATTGCACTGAGTATCATTTTATCTGTAAAATATCTAAGGGGAACTGGCGAATTAGTTCAAGAATCTCAGGTAAATGAGAAATATGATATTCTGAGAGCCATTTGTATTGATGGCAGGCTCGGGGGTTCTGAGCCTACATAGCTTCCATTTGTGCACATTTTTATGCTGGAACATTTTTCCCCCTACATCAAAAGTGAGAGAAAAAAGTGTCCTAGAATCTAGCTCAGACTTGCAAATTCAGACTTGCAACATCTGAATTTCCTCTAAAATATTTTTACTAAGTATCCCTATATTCCATACTCGAATGCCTTTAGTTTCAGAATATCCACCATCAGCAAACTTACTCATTCGATCTTTGAGGCACTCCGTTCTACCCTATGTAACATACTATTTCCCTAGACCTACAATATAATTTCAAGATGATGTTATATTCTTTTCATATAAAAATAGCTATCAAAAATTGCCCAGTTATGGGAAACTAGCTCCTCTGAATATCTCCAGTTCTTTTTCCTGACTTTTTCCCACATAAGTTGCCGAAACGACTCCTCTGGAATCTTCCAGGCCCACAGGCTCATTTTCTCTTGGCACAAGTTACTGTTTGGGGAAGCAAGAAAACTCATGCCCCAGCTTCCATGGGGGGATGGCGATGTTGGGAGTAGCAATTCAGAGGACAAATGCACCTGCAGGAAAATATTGTTAACAACTGTACCACCACACTCCCTGAATGGGACCGATAGCACATGGGGAACATAAGTTGGCAATATTCGACCCATGGTTCTTCACATGATGAATAAGTCTTCAGTTTCAAAACTCAGTTTGAATACTTGAATCCAATCCTTTTCCATGGAGGAATTTGCTGAGAATAATCAACCTGGTGTGTCCTGTTTGTCTACAATTGAACTATGCAAATGCTATGAAAATGGAGGAGGTGTAGTCATCCAGAGAAGTTGACATGGGTTCCAGTGAGAGGTTCAGGGGCAGGGAACTCCCTCCTGTTTCTTACAGAATGACTTTTCAGTAGGGTTAAGGGGGGAAGTGATCAAATTGTGTTCAGAACTGGCTGACAGAGATGGCAGATTCAGCAGCCATTTCTTCTATTGCAATATAGTTGGAGCATGATGTTAGGGTGTTTTCCTTAATGAGATGAGTGCTAGGAGTGAGAGGCAAGAGCTTGTCACTTCCTGCCCCTCTCATGTACCTTTAGGGTATAAGCTACCAAGAACTGGAATTGTTGCTCTTTCTCTACTACCACAAAATCTGTGCACCTCATTCCAGTAGCTATGATGTCACTTAGACACCCCCTATTAATATGCATGTTTTGTTTGGAATACTCCTGTGTAAAAAGGCAGAGGGCATTTTTATAGGATTTACTTATACCCATATGCACTCTATATTGTTGGCTTACTTGTGGTACTGTAAGAGGCCCTCAGTGGGCAGTCTACTCATTACCCTCATGATCTAATGCCATATTTTTCTAACAAGAGAATCCACATGACTTGATCAGAATGACCCCTAAATCCCTAAGGCCTCTTTTTGATCAAGTAGCTTGAAAGTTAATCAGCTAGGTGACTCTGGAATTGTGCTTAAGAGGAAAGAAGAAAACATCAAGCCTAAGTATGGTCAGAATGGAACCATGAATTTCCACATTAGGTCTATATTGTGTCCAACTATTTCTCTTGACAATTACCCATGGTGTGGATAAGAAGAGATAAGAAGAGATAATCTCCTTTTGTGACATTAGCATTTGGTGAGTGACTAACCTGACTTAGTAAGTTGTGAGGATCAGAAAGATTGGAGAGAGGTAGAATCAGAAAGCATTTCAAGACAAATTTTGAAGCAGTTATTGCAACTATCAATGGCACCTGCTGCCTTTGGATGGAAGGAGCATGAACAGTCTCTTCGTTTCCATCCCATTGTTGAGTGGTTTTTTTTCTTCAAGAAAAGTTGCACCATGTCCGTGTCACATTGCAAGCTATAAATATATAGATTAGCTTGACAGGAGTTGGATGATTACAATGATACAGTGACTCATCAGCTGAAATGTGGTGAGACATTACCCATATTCCTAGAGGGGATTCAACAGTCTAACACATTCAGGCTACAGAGAATAGATGGGGTTCATTTCCTGTGCAGTGTAGTAAACCATAAGACAAACTGGTCAACTTTGACAGACTCACAAGTCTGCCACACAAAGATATCTTCTGCTTCATTTATAGGATATCCTTTGTGCTATGCCCACTCTGATGGTGAACGCATTGTCATGTCTAGTATGAGGGTGGACTCAGGAGGTGCAATCTGAGATGTTCCTGGTTGATCATTATCTTGATTGCATTTGGTAATCAAAGAATTCACCTCTTCTCTGGGCATCTACTTAAGTACCTCCAGGGTTCTGATCCATGTCTGTTGCTAAAAGAACATCTTTAATCTTATCAGTCTATAGTTTTCCAAGTGACAAACAAACATCTAATTTATTTGTAGGAACCCTAAACTTTAGTAAGAACTGAGATTGGTCTTGATTCTGATTTACTGAGTGAGGCAATTATGTTGACTTCCTGTTCTGTACAACCTTAGAGGTTGAGTAACTGTGATAGCTGGTGGATACCTTTAGGTTTCAGTTTAACTGACTTAGTGAGAGGATAACTTTAGGTTTCAGTTTAACTGACTTAGTGAGATGGACCCAGGTATTTATAGGAATTCTGGCGTATTGAGGGTCCATTGAACTGGTTTGTGGGTATATAATATTTCCTACAAAGGGGTCATTTTAAGGTGTGGTTTTCAATTAGGGGAATAACCTCTGGCATTTATGTGATGGAGGAAGTGTAAGCACACACCACATAGCTTTTTCTCATACATTTGAATATAAAAGCAATGGCAACAACACATTAAATTGACCCAAAACTTTTTCTAAAGGTCTGTTCACTTTTTTCCCTTGCTCTTAACTAAACTGAAACTTTAGCTGAATACAGGTGTCCCCTCCTCACCACCAGACTGGATTGGATGATGATTTAGCCAATTCTATTTTTAAAAATATCATAAAATAATGTGCCTTTTCCATCCCCAAAGTTCTTTTTCACTTCAGAGAGGTAATCCTGTCCTGGCTTTCAACAGAGCAGCAAGATTTTTGATCTATTCTTTATCATCTTTATCTTCAAAACAGAATAAGAGGATGGAGGAATTAGGGGCCATGAAAAGAGAATGGTTTTCAGTAGTAAATAAGACTTTTCATTTACTTTCAGTACTGAGCAGCATAGAGGCAGCTCATAGTTCAACCAAACAAACCTCCAACGCTTTTCAGTTAATTCAATACGTCAGGCGGGGAGACCATCATTGTTGCTATGACCCATTTTAGCTTGGGACACTCAACTCAGCAGCTAAAGTCACACTGCTTTTTGACAAGGTCAATGGGGTTGACATTGCAGTCAACTTAAGCTTGACTCCTTCAGTGTCAGTGTATTTTTTTAAATTTGGGACATTATCAAAATAACATTTTTCATGTTCTTTCCCATTTTTGACATAAATCTAAGAGAATTTTCCAGGACACTTTGAGCAACTGTTAGAATTTATCTAGGTTTCTCTGGGTCATTTTCTTATTTTCTGAGGTGTCACCTTATTTAGCACTTTCAGTTTACTTGCACCAGCAAAATTTCAATATTTGTCAGTGCTTCAATATGGTGTCTCGTAGAATTTTGTCTCATGAAACTCTTCCTGTGAGGTTCAAAGTTCTCATACAGTAACCAGGACCCACTACATAAAGTAATATTTTATTATCATCTCCAGAAGATCTTACATGAAATAATAACCTATATCAGGTGATGAAGTCTAATTCTGTACCTCTCTAACCACACCAGTCTCCTCATTTCCTAAACCAATCAGCAAATGTTCTAATGATTTGCCTGTTTTCTGCCCACAGTGATAAAAAGTTTTGCTTTTTTAGCTCCTAGTTTATGTTTATATCTCTGAAACCATTGTCTGAAATGTGGAGTATTCTATCCACCTAGAGCAAAGCTCCTGTTGGTTGGTGCAGTTTTGTTGGAGAGGAGTTAGCAACAATTATGGCATGTTACAAGTAATGCTTGGGTTTTTATTCATCATTCATTCATTCATAAATATTGTCTATAATATTGTCTATAATTATTAGGCACTGTTCTGTGTCCTGAGTATTTAATATTACACAAAGTAGAAAAATCTATTTGGACGAACTAAACTCCAAGTAAGTAAATTATAACAGGAGTTAGAAGATGAAAGATGCCTGAGAAACATAAAGAGAGTAGAATATTAGGACTTTGGTGTGAAGATGAGTGTCAGGTATAATGTCAGGAAAGGAGTATGTATTATTTATTGTGCGGCCTGACTATGCTGAGACCTTGAGGACTAGGTCAAGTCTTATAATAGAACTTAGTTAGGCAAACTAAGTGGGAGAACATTTTGTTGCCTATTGTAAGCCAGCCATGTATGATGATTTATAATTGCCAGTCAAAGTACAAGAAGGATTTGCTGGAGATGTAGGTTGCATCTGATTGACTTAGTCTGTTACTCATAGCTTGATGTAAAGATTTTAGATTTGATCTTTGTCCAATCTCCTATCCTCCTGTGAACAAATCAATGAGCAAGAATGCATAAATGCAATGATCAAATGATTTTTATTTATAAGATGAACATTTAATGGTTCAATCTGGAATATTTCAACCCATCAAGTTTCCCTTAGGAAAAACCAGCAGCTGTCTCTCATTCACATAAATGAAGGAACTCACCAGAGGATCTGTCCCTGAACAAAAGGGTAGATCTGTTCAAAGACAAATTCTATTCTCTAGGATGTAGAAATTACTGGAAAACTCCCAAATCATAGTCTTCTAATTTCAAAAATGTAAGAGTCAATGAATATACTCTCACTTCAAGGCAACATGTGTTCCCCTATATTTTGCCCATTATCCCAGTCTTACTACTTTGGCCATCATGACTCTTGACTACATGCCCTAAAATAATTGAGGTAGGTAGTCATCTTCCCTGAGATTTCTCATCTCTTGGGTAACTCTTTATTTTTTAATTTCTTTGAAGATAATACAATTTCTTCACTATCTTACACAATGTCCCCTGAAAATGTCATAATTTGCCTTAAATTGTGATACTTAGACTTGGATGAGTACACTAGGTACGTTATGAGTAGCACAGAGACAAGATTATTGCCATCTCATTTGTTCAAGTTATGTTTTTATTAATGTAGCTTAAGACAATTGGTTCTTTTGGGGGCAGTTCCATCTCATCATAGATATGCATTGAGTCAATTTCAAGCTATAACAATTGTTATTTTCACCTGTGCTTTGCTAAGTCAAATTGCCGCCTGTGTTCTACTTGGGTAGTTGTTTATGGTGGAACTCTATAATAACTAAATACATCTTTCCCTGCTAACTGTAGTGCATTAAGTTTAATACAATGTTTCAGTCCGTCAAAATATTTAACCTCTTGGTTTCATCACCCAAAGAATTTGCTATCTCCCCCTGTTTCTTGTCACTCTCACATTTGATGGTTGTGTCTCTCTGATCATTATCCAAGGTAGTGCAAGATTTAAAATTTACATGCTCAGAAGCTTTTTGAAGTAAATTGTTACACAGAAACCTAAAATATAAAGGAGATATTTGTCATTATAATTTTAGTTTGCAAGTTAAGTTATTAATATTTATTCTGTATGAAGTCCTTCATGTTAGCTAAATGAGGCGGTTGTTGTTGAACGTAAAATCTCAAATCAGTGTTTATAAATGACAGCTGAAATCAGACTAATCACACCTTCTAATTTACGTGAATATTTGGTTTAGGTTTTACAGTGTTAAGCATATGGTGATAGAAACAGAAGTAACTGCAATTATTTGTTTGGTTTTTAGCTCTATTATAATCTCAAGACAACTTTTCAGTAAAATGAATTAGATATTTGAGAGAAGTATAGTAGAACCATTTGCTTTCAAACCAAAGCATTAATAATATTTAACTGTTTTTATTCATTCAGCAAGTATTTCTTGAGCATCTGCTATGTTACCAGTTCTATTTAGATGTTTTGGGTATAGTGTTAATATAAGATAAATAAGTAGTAGATTCTTGGAACCTATATTTTTAAAAAATAATTTATTTATATATAAATTTCACATCTCTGTGATCTCTGGGGTTCACCCCCTCCCCACTGTCTCATCTCTCCCCCCCCCCCGAAGTTGTGTGCTTCAATTTGGTTGTTGGCTTGTTTTGACTTTTCTTCATGGATTTTTGTTTATCTTTCCCATGTCCCATATAGTGAAACCATTTGGTTTCTGTTTTTTTTTTTTTTTGACTTGTTTCTGCTAATAGGAATTCTTCTAAGACCATCCATGTTATTATAAAATCATCCAATTCGTCATTTTTAATTGATGAGAAATATTCCATTGTTTATAGAGACCATATTTCTTTCATCTAGTCATCTGTTTTCAGGCATTTTGGTTGCTTCCATGTCCTTGCAATTATAAATAGTGGGGCAATAAACATCTGAGTACAGGTGTCCCTTTGTACCCACATTGAAGTCTCCTTTGGGAAGATTCCCAAGAGAGCACTTTCTGGGTCTTCTGGTAGTTGCATTTTCATTCATTTGGGGGCCCTCCACACAGCTTTCCATAGAGGTTGGACCAGTTTACATTCCCACCAGCAGTGTAAGAGTGTCTCCTTCTCTCCACATCCTCGCCAGCACTTGTTGTTGCCTGTTTTATGGATATGGGCCATTCTTACTGGTGTAAGGTGGTATCTCATTGTGGTTTT
Organism: Uropsilus gracilis; assembly: GCA_004024945.1. Lineage (NCBI taxonomy): Eukaryota > Metazoa > Chordata > Mammalia > Eulipotyphla > Talpidae > Uropsilus > Uropsilus gracilis. Next base: position 147,204 of record PVHY01000795.1, on the reverse strand, counting down.
GATTTGCACTTCCCTTATTGCTAGTGATGTTGAGCAATTTTTCATGGGCCTGTTGGCCATTTGTATTTCCTCTTTGGAGAAATTTCTTTTCAGTTCTTCTCCCCATTTTATGATTGGGCTTCTTGTTTTGCTTTTGTTTAGTTGTGTGAGTTCCTTGTGGATCTTCGTTATTAAACCCTTATCACTCTTGTAGAAGGCAAAATTTTTTTCCCATTCAGTTGGGCTTCTTGTAGTTTTTTCTATCATCTCTTTTGTTGTACAGAAGCTTTTCATTTGATGTAGTCCCATCTGTTTATGTTTTCCTTCAATTTTTTGCCATCAGTAGATTTTTCCAGAAAGGGCTTTCTGAATTGTACTTCCTGGAGGGTTTTTCCCAAGTTTTTTTCTATGCATGTTATGGTTTCAGGTCTGACATTTAAATCTTTTATCCATTTTGAGTTGGTTTTTGTACAAGTTTGAGGAACCTATATTCTAATAAGATGAGACTGAAAATCAGCATACACATACATATATGTGTATTATTTATACAAATGAATACCCTGTTATGAACACACACACATGTGTATATGTATAAAATTCTTACTTTCTATTTATTTCTATTAACTTGAAGAAAATTCTTTTTTCATTTTAAATTGATTGCACATGTGTATATCTTTCACATCATTGTCTAGCCTGAGATTCTCCCACTGCTTTGTCACCTATGAGTCATCCTTATAATCTCTTATACTCATTCCTCCCCCACTTTCACCCTCTCACTCACTTGCTTTATGCTTTAGTTCTGCTGTCAGTTTGTTAGTTTCATCTTTTCTCTTGTTCTTTTGTCTCTTTTTTTCCCTACATCCCACATATAGGTGAGACCATTCAGTATTTCTTTTTTTAGAAAACTCTTATTACTAGCTTGTATTTATACTGCACTTCTTTTGCCCATCCTTTCATGTTGTTTTCTAGAGGACTGTGACTTTTTTTCCCCCAATTCCTAACACAGCTTTCCATTCTCATTTTTAGGCAATAACAGTGCTTCCTCTTTTACCCACAACGTAGAACCTATCAGAAGAGAATATTTATGAAACACCACAGATTCATCAAGTCATCTTCCAACATTAGCTTTCAATGTTGCCTAAAGATGCTAAAGATGAAGTAGTCAAGTTCCTATCTGATGCCAACCTGTCTACTTGTGCCCTGGATTTCATCTCTTTTTGCCTACTCAAAGGTGTCACTTCAACAATTCTCCTTTATTTATCCGACATTTACTTCCTATTAGATCAATTGCTCCCATCCATTCTTTTCCTGATCATTTCCCCAAAAGATACTGCCTCTTTATTTGATTCTCTTTTGAAAGAGAATTCCACAAATGTATAGCTTATGCTTATTACCTTCATTCTTCCATTGTATTTTTCCTTACTCTTGTTTCTGTTTCAATTTTTAATTAGGATTATTTTTTAGAGTAGTTTATGGTTGATAAGACCTAGAAAGGAAGACACAGAGATTTTCCATATAACTCAACTCCCTAATTTTTCATTGTCAATTTTAATAACTTACAATAATAAATAATATTCATCTTTCTAAAGATTTCTGAGCTTTAGTATGAAATATAAGACATTCAAAAATTACCCAGATTGTGAATTGGCAGTTATTAAGTTATTATAGAGAAACTCTCATGAAAAAAACCAAGAAAAAGAAATTAGATATTGTAGTATCTCAAAAGTCCTTCAAGTACTTTTTTCCAATCACTACCTTTGTCTCTTCTAATAGGTAATCATTCTCAATTTTTATATTAATCTCTTTGTTATGTATCACACACTAATTATGTGTCTCTAAACAATTAATTTTTCTCTTTATGAAATGTGGTAAAGTGAAACTAATGAAATATTTGTGTCTGTATATCCTCTGTGTGTGGCTTCTTTCATTCTATAGGGTGTGTTTCCCTCTATGAGTGTATAGTAGCTTGTTCGTTTTCATTGCTGTCCATTGCATGAATAAACCAGTCTTTTCCCCCCTTCATTCTTTTATTGATAGGCATCTGTTTTACTTTAGACTTGAGAGCTGTCAGCGACATCCTTGTATATGTCTCCTTGTTTTTGTGTGTGGAATATTCACTGTATAGTGGAATAAAGCTGCATATTCAGAGGAATATACAGCTGGAAAAACAATTGTTGAACCATAGGACACATACATTAAACTTTAAACACGAGGGTTTAAGTTAGCCACAACTTCAATAATATCTTCTATTTTTAGAGTTTTCAATTTTTTTTTCATTAGGTGAACTTATGAAAAAATAAGTGTATTCCAAGTTATTTTTTATTTACATTTCTACTATGACTAATAAGATGAATACCTTTTTATAGACTAAAGGTTATTAGAAATTTCTTTCATGAAAGATCTGTTTAAGTCTCTAATTTATTTTTTCTTTTTGGTTAATTCATTTCTTGTTGATATTTTTAAAATCTTTATATATTCTGAATATTAGTTTTATGTCATATATATAAGTTTATTGTTTCCCAATTCTTCTCATCCTAATGTTCCCTGGGTCTTTGATAAGCAAAATGTAGTCAAATTTATTAATATTTCTTTTTAATTAGGCCTTATTTCTTATTTAAAATTTCCCAGCACAATTTCATGAAGTTGTTCTTCAAATGATTTGTTTTACATTTTATGTTTACATATTTAATTCATCTAGAAATTTATATTTGCTTATGTGTGAGGCAGGAGATTGTTTTTCTGGATAACTTTTTCTCATCACAAAGTATCTATCTGGCTAACTCCCTCATTTGCTTCCACCTCTATTCTCAAGTCATCTTATCAATGAGACATGCCCTCATCCCCCTAATTGAAACTGCAATCTCCACCTACTTCACAAACAAAACTATAATTTGTAGCATTTTATTTCCTATGGTCAATAATATGTTATATTATATATCTATCTGTCTGTTAGAATGTAAGCTCCAGGAAGGCAGAAACTTATTTTGTTTTCCTATGACTGATTCAGATTAGATGCTTAATCAATATTTGCTGAATTAAATGAATGAACAAATTAATCCATGTAATGGCAGCAAACACTTTGTTCAAGTAAACACCAGTTCATCTGGCTGTATGATGATTCATTGTACTAGTGATATCCAATATGTAAAATTTTGAAGTAAAATGCCTTTGAACATTGTTGAGTGTGCTATTACAACTTCTGAAATTTAAAACTTAAAAAAAGTTTTAGTAATATTTTTTAAAGAAGTTTACAACATTCTGGAAATTCTGAAGCTGCTCGATGGACAACTACGTTTCCACAAGAGATGTACTGGTTCAGCAAATATTTAAAGATTATCACTGGTGCTAAGTGCAGGGCTAAGTCTGGTAAACAAGGATGGAGCAGTCTTTGCCTTTTTGTGTTTCACTACACATGTGCAAAGTTGGGGGACAAGTCACTGTGGGTTCTTTGCTCACATGCTGACCATTGCAAGAAAGAGCAAAGTCTCAGGGTGCAGCACACAGGATTTATTTAGATAGGGGGGCTGGGGGAATGGGAAGTTTTCTTAAGATCAGAAGATTCAGTGCTGCAAACCCCAAATAGTATCCACAGTGTCCAGAAGTCCCAAGGGAGCCTGAAGTGGTTCCTCCATGAACGGTGGACTGTGATTGAGTTACCTGTGGCAGCTGGAGTGGTCACAGGTGCTGCTGAGGCTATGGGGCAATGGTATCTCCCCTAAAGCTGTAGTTAGTCTTTCTCCTGAAGCTTCTTCCAAGCTGAGTCATACCTCCCTAGCTAATCAAACGTCTTTACTCAAGCTCGTTCTGCCTGACTGAAGTCAGGAAAGCAGCCCCTCCTTGTCCAGTCCCCTTTGGATTACCTGCTTTATAATCCTGATTGGCGCATCTTTCAAACCAGTTGTTTCTAATATTTAATCACTGTTGGTGTAAGCTTGAACCTAACTGGTGCCAATAGGAGCTCAGTCCCTTTTGATTTATTTTCAAAAACAGCTCAGTAGCCAAAACCAAAGCCCCAGCGGTATATCGTGTTAGCTCTGCGCCCATGCTGGAACTGGGCAGGTAAGATCTACTGTCTCTGAATGACTCTGGACAGGTTCAATCCTAACGGCGTGTCTCCAAAACTGCTGTGTTTCTTCTGATTCAAATCTGGCTACCATGCAGAGCCTAGGCTGATACTGTTCAAGGGTGAGCTGCTGTATCAAACATGTAGCCGGAAAACACAACTCTAAGGCCTTTCAATTAATTAGTTCCTTCCAGTGGGATCCAGGTTAGCTGGTCCCAAGAACACATGGCTAGATCCAGGGAAGGTTTGAGGGAACCAACAGTGTAAGTTATTCTGAATCAGGATCACTCCCAGATTGTGGTGTCTGTTGCAGCTTATTATCTACAGGCCTTTAAACATGTCTAGAATGCAAATTTCATAGGACGTAAAGATTTCTTAGGTAGTAGGGTTGCAAAGAACCTGCACTTGAGAGATATATTTTCCATCTTCATTCACTTCACTGAATGTATTTTTCATTCATTTAGAACACATATTGACCATCCACTATATGTTAGACTCTGCTAAACCTGAAGTATATCTGCTGCCACTTGTATCTTTTTATGAGCAAGCCATTATTGCCCTCATTGATATGAGGAAACCAAGACTTAGAAATTTTAAAAGTTTCCCAAAGTATAAAATCTATGAGTTGCAGAGTTGAGCTTCATAGCCTTCCTGTCTGGCCAGAGAGTGAGGTCTTGCCCTCTCATCTGCACTTATGAATTATTTGATTCATTTGGTTATTTAGCAGACACATATTGAGTGCTTACTAGCTTCCAGATTACATTAAGAGCTGGGATGCAGGAATGAACAGGAAAAAGGCAATTACCATCTGCACAGCAGACAGGCTGGCAGGGCAGGGAGCCTGGAGGGCAGGCAGGCAACCAAGCCTCTCAACCTCCACACATCTTTTTTTTTTAATTTTTAAAATATTAAATTATTTATATATAAATTTCACATCTATGTTATCTCTGGAGTTTACTCCCCCTCCCTGACCAATCCCACCCCGTCTCCCCCTGCCCTCCCCCCCCCCCGCCCGGCACCAAGTTGTATACCTTAATTTGGTTGTTGGCCTTTTTTTTAATTAATTTATTTTTATTTATATATATTTCACATCATTTCAGCCCCTGAGGGTCACC